>CM038147.1:223348360-223584994 GCA_021437245.1 Aegilops speltoides
CCACGAACTACGGGATTTGTTGTTCTTGCACATATGCTAGGTTGTGACAACGGCCGCCGCCATTGCTGGAGGGTCAGGCGGGGGCTTCCGTCTTGATGCATAGAGCAGAATTCAGCTCTCCTGCCCATTTCCCCCATATTTTTCTCTTGGTTCACAGTCCATGTGTCCTGCATACTCGATTGAACGACTATGATAGTTCATATAAGTAACAAATCTGATGTAGCTACGAAATTCCTAATGCCAGTTTTTAAACATATATGGTGCCCCGACCCATTCCCTGTTGTATGTATGTTTTTGGTGACATGAGGATGCCACTGCTGCTATTTTTTCAATGTTTGAGCTAACTGATGCATACAGTTGAACAAGGTTGTGTTTTATTTCATTGGTTTTACTTTTAGTGAGGTGATTTTTGATGTTTTTGTATATGAATACTTGAAAACAGAAATGATGAAACTGGTGCCTTTTTCTGCACCGAAAGTTAATTTATGCATGTTTATCGTATATGAAATTTGTCATCACTGGTGAATGTGCTTTTTGCTCTTGTGTGAAACAACTTTAAACTGGTTTTGAAGCGAGCACTTTTCTTTTGTTAGAGCCTCACATTTTTGTTTGTTTGCTTGACAGCTTGCTCATCACGACTACTCAAAAAGTATAGTTCATAAAGCAGAGTAAGAAACAAGTTTTTTGTCTTTTTCTATGTAGTCCAGGCCCACAAATAAAAACTAAATGACCCAGCCCAATCACAACAAAGTGAGCAGCCCAGCCCGAAAGTAACAAACATAAACATTTTCACTTAATAGTTCATGTAAGTAACAAATAGAAATATATATGTAACATTTTTCATATAAGTAACAAACAGAAACATTTTTGTCTTTAAGCTGGTATGTAGCTTTTTTCACAAGTGGTTTGGAGCTTGCCTATTCGACGGTTGTAGTTGTGTGCCCAAACCTGTTTTAGATGCAAAATGTTGCGGCATGTGATAAGTTCGAATGCAACATTGTGGTCGTTAGTAGCTTTTTTCAGTGGTGTTAGTAGCTTAAATTATGCACTGTCCAACTGATGATGTATATTTTTTATGTGTGCTTATACATTTTTTCCTTTCTTGTAGAGGTTGCAGGTAACTCTGGTGAGAATGAGGGGAGTAAGAAGGCTAAGAAGAAGATTAAGAAGAAAGGCAATCTATGTGGCTTTAAGTCAAGGTTTAACTCAAAAAGGCTGGCTCAGATTGGGAAGCAAATATCACCGGAAAAACAGAGAATCATAAGGGAGGGACCGTTTGGAGACTTGTTGGACATCCGGTCTTTCAAGGTGCCCCATGAGCTCATTGAGTTTGTTGCGATGAACACGAACCACGACTCTCTCGAGTTCAAACACAAGAACAAATCTATCACCTTGACAAGCTTATGGTGAAAAGGATTTTCAACGTGCCATCCGGTGATAGACCGTGAAGCTTCTAAAGAAGAGTGATGAACATGATCTTCGCAACATTTACAAGGAGGGGAACAGGCTCCAATCGCCCATGTTGTCAAGTTGCTCACTAGTTGCGATGAGGAGGACGTGGTTATGATAAATAGGACTTGGGCACTCCTTGCGTAACAGATTTTGTGCCCGAGCACGGGCAATATGGTGAACCTCGAGTATCTTGCTTCCTTGGAAGATATGTCTTTGGTGCATGAGTTCGCTTGGGATGAGCACTTGTTGGCACGAGCGATGGAGGAGGTTGGAGTCTTTCAAGAGAAGAAGAGGATGCAAGCAAACGCAGAAAAAGAGTTCCAGATTGCTTCATGCCTTCCCATGTTAGCGGTATGCAATGCAACATTATGAAATACCTCCATCTCTTTTTCCTTTGCTGCATGAAACCTTCATGACTTTTATGTTTTTTGTTGGCTAATGTCCTTTTTCCATCCCATGCAGATCATATACATGGATCATGTTGATATCCCGGCTGGCCTCCCAAATGAGCATGCTATTGATTATTCCGTGCCGAGGATACATTTTGTTTGCCAAAAGGATTTTGAGTGGCTGGATAAAGTTGACAAGAACAAGCTCACTCTTATCCAACCTTTCTACGGGAAACACACCCATGTAATTTTGCTACATCCCGCCTATGTATTTTCCTTTTGTCAATGGAGTATTAACACCCCTGCTTTTTTGCTCACTTTGAATTTGCATGTAGCAATCTTTGCTTTTCCAATTAGTTTATGGCAGCCTTCTTATTTCCACCACTCATGTTTTGTTTTCCTAGATCCGGAGTTTGTGCAACACCCCTATGCAGCACAACTTGTGGGACGGAAGTTGGTCTTCAAGCGACTAGTGGGCGGGGAGGTGGTTTGAAGCACCTAGTGGCCAAGGAATTAGTGGCCAAGGAAGCCAAGCTCAAGGTGCTGAAAATCAAGCAAAGAACTCACAATCAAACGAGGCTCAACAAAGTGTTGATGCTGAACCGCACCTATCATCATCGTTGAACGAGTGGCTGCAGCAATCATTCCCTAGCATGCAAGATCTAAGGGTACATTTTCATTTCCTGTTTTAGGCTTCACATTATTTTTGCTATATCAAGTTGCAAGTGTATATTTATTTTGCTGCATCCTTCATTTTGATGTGCTACAACCATGTTCTGTTTTTGCTTCATATGTGGTTTAAGTTCATACCTACTAGGCTTTTTTGCTACATCCATGTGTCTAGTGTGCTACAACTACCTTCTGTTTTTGCTTCATCCATGTTATAGTTTTGCTACATCCATATCATAAATCTGCTACCTACATACACGACAAAGAAATTGCTACAATCACACTCTTTATCGATACATAGTAACACAAGAGCATACCTACTTGTTTTCTCGCTCCATCCATACCTCTAATGTGCCACACCCACATTTGTGTTTTTACATCCACACATGTGACTAAAATGTTCAATGATTGGCTTGTTGTAGGTACCAACTCAGTTTCAAATGCTTTACGACAAGCACAAGGGTATTTTTGCAGCGGAGGTGGATGATGTTGTAGGCAAGTTTGGGCAGTGTTTAAAGGATTGCAGTGCAGCCGGATGGCTGCCCTCCTTCGCGATGTTGGAGACGCCGTCCACAGCTACCAAGTGAGCCCAACTTCTCCTTCAAGCACCTATCATGGACGAATGTCGCGGAAAAGAGAATGATGCTAAAGCTGCAAATGATGGCATTGGTGCTCAAGCTCAAGTCAAGGTACAACACCTAGCATTAACAAGGATGAAGTCACCGGATTGAAGCAACAAGTAGCAACCGAGGCTTTGAAACTCGTGAGCAACAACGAGTGAGTTTCGAGATGGAAGGAACGTCTCACCTCACAGCCCCCACTCTTCTATGATGCACCCAGAGTGCGACGGTGGCATTTGGGACGACGAGCCATCCTGTGAGTTGTTCCCAAAGGGCTCAAGACTACGAGATGATGCATTGCACGGATGAGCCTATAACCAAGAAAAGCACAGATGAGCCCCATATTTGAAAACATCCCGTGTTCCTGTTTGAGATGATGATGACAGCCCAAGTATGCTTCCTTTCCTCCTGCATCATTTCTTTTGTTTTTCTCCAAGTCATTTTTTTCGCTACATATGTGTGATTGCATCAAATTCTCTTTTGTACAATCCTTTGCAAAACTCATCCATTTTTGTTGCTTGTCTGCAGCTCCTAATATGGTTGCTCTGAAGAGCATTTTGTTGAGGCAAGCAAAGTGGCCCTAGCACACATGACAAGAACACTAGGAAGAAGAGGATGGCCAAAGTCCCGGTAAAAAATACCAAGGCAAAGAAGCAAAAGGTTGATGCAATTTGCAGCCATGTATGAGAAGTATGTAAAGCATGGGAAACCATTGAGGAGATCACATGCCAACGAACAAGTGTGAGCTACCTAAGCCCTATCTCTTGTTGCTTTGCTTTTTTATTTTTTTCTCGTCAAACAAATGATTCATTTGGTTGCATCTATGGTAACAGGACACCTTTCATCAAGATGGGTGGATTTTACATTGGATACAAGAAATTCTGGTTTGCTTCAAGCCTCGTGGGGATATGAATGATGAGGTTATGTCCCTATGTATTGAGATGAACAACATGGCATCCCGTGCGCAAAGTGGTACGAATCGGAAGAAATACATGTTCTCATCCACGCTGGGTAAGTTTTTGCGTAAACAAGCAATGCTTCATTCCTTTTTCTTCACATTTTTTGTTGCAACAAACACTAACCATTTTTGTTGTATCCTTCAAGTAGATGCTACTAAAACAAGACCCAACAACCTTCCAACCAGCAAAACTCATACCCGAGCTTGAAAGGGCTGTGACAAAGTTCAAGGCGAATAAATATGACCTCGTAAGTTTCCAAAGAGCCTACTTTTGTTTCACACCACAAATACTTTTTGAAAATATGATCCAATGATGTAGCATTTTTTTCAAACATATGTAGCAATTATTATTGATGTTGACAACATCTGTTTAAAACATATGTAGCAACTCTAATTGATGTTGGAAGCTTTTTTGCACATCAGTGACGTGTGTCTGAGTACCCCTTTTTTGCCTTTCTTTTGTGCTTTCCAGCTTTTTTTCACAATTGTTCATGATAAGCCTTTGGATAATTGTTTGCATAAACTTGCTATACAAGCAATGGAATGTATTTGACTCAATCCATTCAAAAGGAAAACAATCTCCTTTGAAGAAGCAAGCAAATAACCTGGTAGGCTCATGCTCTTTTTTTTTAAATTTCTGTTTGAATTTTGCTTCATTTACATAAATGCCATGTTGTCATCTTCACACACCTTATCCTTTTTTTTCAAACTTTTGTGCGTGTTTCTTGGTGGTAGATCACAAACTTTGCAGCCCTCGCACAAGAGTACAGCCAATTCAATGTCGATGTTGGATCCTTCGCCCGTGTTGACCTAGAGGATTACCCAAAGCAAGATAACCTGTGAGTTTTATTTTTTGAATTTTGCTTCAATCATGTGTTCCATTTCAACATTCTTGCTTCTTTCAACTATGCATCGGAAATATGAAGGAGAATTTTTTTTTAATCTCACAGATGTGATTGTGGCTTTTTGGGCTCAAATATGTGGAGAACTTTGATGGGAAGTCAATGAAAGAGTTCAATCGGTACTTTCTTTGTCATTTTGTTGCAATCTACTTTCCTTTTTTCAATACTCATGCAACACAAGAATAATTAGTATCATACTTGCTTAATTTTGTTCATTCATTTTTACAGGAAGACGTGGCGCGATACCGCATGGATGTGGTGCACAACCTTTGCACTCACCCAATGAACAATGCCCCAATGGAGCGGGCATTCAATGAAGAGTTGGCGGCTTAATTTGTGGGAGGGTTCAAGACGATCGAGCTCGTTTCTTTTCGTTGGGTCTAGAATCATGTCCGAGGTGGCGCGTTACGATAGTATTAGAGTAGTCTTGGCGTTCAGATGTACCCTAATGATACTTTCGGTAAACATATGTGTTCCTTTTGGTATGTAAACCGATGACAACTTGATCTCTTTGGATGAAGCACTTCTTCCGTTCTTTAATGGATGTGATCTTCGCTATGCCAACATGATCATGCATTGACACTGCTTATTGTTTTTCTGGTTATGAGCTTCATCCATAGAAGTTTCAAGGAATCTCGTGCAATTTTCCCTCGAAACCTTTTTCATGAAAACAATATGTGGATGCTGCATTGTCACAGTCAAATTGTTGGAAGCTTACAAAAATAGCTACAACCTTCATTAGATTTGTTGCAGGCAAAAATCTACTTTTTACCCGCAAATTAGCTACATCCTGTGATTTTTTTGCTGGAAGCATAATGTAAATAAGCTTCCTTTCCAAACTCTTGCTGCATAGCAAAACCAACAGTTTAAATCATTCAAGGCTTTTTCCTTTTTTCAACCATTATTTTTTGATTCAACCATGTTTAAAAAAGCTTCAACCATTGTTTAAAAAAGCTTCAACCATTGTTTGAAAAAGCTTCAACCATTGTTTGAAAAAGCTTCAACCATTATTTTTTGCTTCAACCATGTTTAAAAAAGCTTCAACCATTCTTTGAAAAAGCTTCAACCATGTTTCCAAAAGCTTCAACCATTATTTTTTGCTTCAACCATGTTTAAAAAAGCTTCAACCATTGTTTGAAAAAGCTTCAACCATGTTTCCAAAAGCTTCAACCATTATTTTTTTCCTTCAACCATGTTTACAAATGGCTTCAACCATTGCTTGAAAAAGCTTCAACCATGTTTTCCAAAAGCTTCAACCATTATTTTCAAAAAGATTCAACCATGTGTTTCCAAAAGCTTGATCCATGTTTACTACAAGCTTCAACCATGTTTACAGAAGCTTCAACCATGTTTCTAAAATGTTGCAATCATGCTTTTTCACAGAGATTCTAAACATGTTTTCAAGGATATTCAACCATTGAGTACTATTTTAAAAAAAACTTATAAGTTGGCACCATCATAATTCAAAAACCAACATTCTGCATTTTGAAACCACACATGTAGTAGTATGTTGCAATCCCAAAACACAAACATTCACAACTAGTCAACACAACTTTTTATCATAAGACATGGGGTGTTACAAGGTACTTCATCATTGTTCCCCTCACGAAACATCCTAAAGTGTAAGGATTGGGCCGACACCTGGAGCTTTCGCGCTCGCACTCGCAGCAAGAAAAGCGGCAAGGAGTTGGCAGTTCTTCACGTTGTGATCCTCATCTTCACAATATTTGCATGGAGTCTTCTTTTCCCTTGGCTTTGGAGCTTTCTTCGTTTTCGCTGCGTCCTTCTTTGCTTTCTTCTTCATTTCATCTTCTCGAAGCTCAATTAGTGGCTTCCTTCGCTTCTCTTTTTCTTTTGGCCCCCTTCTTTGTCGACTTTGGTGGGTTTCAGAGTCCTCACGGGTGGATCCCACGCCTGTCATTGGGACCCCCGAGAGTTGTTCATTTGCAGATGACCTTGGGCTTCTTCGCCTCGTGCAACTTCATCGATCGCTCTAGCTTTTATTTCAGCAACCCCAACACTGCCCTGATCAATTAGCCCAGAGACAAAACTATAAGCTTCATCATTGAAGCATGCATTAGAAGCGAGTTTCCCAAACTTCCGGCAGAGAGAGTTAAACTTTAGGGTGTTTGTTGTGGGGACGCCGAAATGCATAGCTCTATGCCCATCGCCTGGTTCAGGTGCAAGGTCAGTTGCTCTCTTAGACCATCTTGGAAGCATGTAATTTGCAGGTATCGCTTGCACGTTCAGGTGCACCATGACACGGATGATATGTGGGCAGATCAGCCCACACATCTCAAACATGTTGCAACTACACATGTATGTCTGATCATCAGGGGCAACACGCACCGTGTACACTTTAGGGTTCATGCCATCATTTGCAACAAGACGAAACCAGCCAACATTCCCTTGCAGCTGGTATTGCAACCCATAGCCTGTTGATTTAGCCAATAGTTTTTGAAACTTGGAAAATACCTCTCTGGTATAGAAATCAGCAGCCTGCTTCTCAATGTTGTAGCGCAAACAAAAAGCTTCCAACATCAATAAGAATTGCTACATATGTTTCATTCAAATGTGCATCCAAACTGTACTGGGGAAACTAAAAAAAATGCTACATGACTTTTGGACTTACTTGCCCCAGAGTGGTGGCCTCGTCGCTTCATTGATGAAGCCCGCATTGTCTTCACGATCAAGCATCAGCTCCTGGCAAAGCTCAAACTGCTGCACAAAGGTCCAAACCGAGTCTCCATGATGATTTAATGTCTTGAAGTAGGAATTCAGGCCCTCAGAGCGCCCAGTTGTTCCTGTGAATGGGAAGAACTTATTCCTAAAGTACACAGGAGCCCACGTCTCCTGTTTGCTCCACATGTTTTTGAGGTGTTTCTTATCAGCCACACCAAACACCTCGACCATCTGCTTCCACCGTTCTTCAAACTCCTCAATGGTGTCTGAACCATTAATGCAACCATAGAATGCTTCTGCAAAAGGCTCATCCTTGCCCAGCATCCTCCCTAGTTTTGTTCTTGCAACCCGGAAGACGTGCCACTTGCAACATCTGTGTGTTGAATGTGGGAATACCATTGAGATGGCTGTAGCCATTGCACAGTCTTGATCATCATAATGTTCAACGGATGCTCATTATTCATTGCCAACATCCATTCTTTGGAAGACCCACTTGAAAGTTTCAATGGTCTCATCAGGCAACAAAGCACACCCCAAGCAAACAGTGTGTGTGTGGTTGTTAATGCCAACAATTGGAGCAAAGGGCAAGTTGTAGCGATTTGTGCAGAATGTGGTGTCGAAAAACACACAATCTTTGTACTTTGGATACAAGGCCCTTGTTCTCCCATCAACCCAGAAAAGCGCCCTAACAGCTCCATCTTCTTCTAGCTTCGAGAAAAAGAAGTTTGGATTCCCACTTGTCTTCTCTCAAAGTACTCGATTGTCGGCCCAAATCACGTTCCGATAGGCCCTTCGCAACTTTGCTCTTGCATTTGTCACATCGGTCTTCACATATGGCAAACTCCTTGGATCGCAACACCGTGCATCTCCAAGCAAGCCCATCATATTAGCCGTAGATATGTTGCGATAGTGCGGTGAAGTGATGTCTTGCATGTCGCATCCGGGATCTTTACGTGAGAGCGGCAAAATCTCCGACGCCCCTTTGCAACATCAATGGTGTGTGTGATCGGCCTCAAAAATTGTCACAACCCAGCTACCGTCTTTGAGGTTAACACCCATACGAGCCTTGCAATCATACCGCTCCAACCGATTTCTTTTCCTCTTGTCGCTCACATCCATATAGATGCCAGCTTGTTTTCTTGGAGATTTTTTGTTACTAGCGTAGCTCATATCAACATCATCACACTCATTTGTTGCAGCCCCTTCAGAAATGCTACCACCAACACTCTCCGAAGGATTTTTCCGTGAGTGTATGCACTCAAAAACTCTATAGATTAGAATGCGCTTCTTATCCAAGCTATTTTTCCTACTATACTTTGACGTCACAATGCGAGTTCCAAAGCCCATCTTCGAGGCATATTCATTGTAAACACGCTGAGCTTCTTCAACATTGTCAAAACCATTCCAACAAAAGGGACAACTAGTGTGATGATACATCTTCATCCGGTTTGTCAACAAGTGTTGCAAAGATTTCCATTGGCATTGTCACTAGCCACACGAGCATTGCCTTGATTTGGAGCTACACCATCGGTGTTCATTTGAAACGAATCGTCACTAACATTTCGCGGAGTTTCATTCAGATCAATGCCTCCTTCTTCTTCTTCTTCTTCTTCTTCATGTGCAACATTTTGCATATCATCGTCAAGGAAAATTGATGGCTCAACAGCAACATTCTGCAACAAAATCAGCAACCAAGTCATTTTTTTGCTGCGTGAAAAATACGTAAAAAGCACGAAAAAAAAAGTGGACGCAAAGATGGCAATCATAACGAAAAACAATTCACGCATGCAGCATTTTAGGATGCAAGATGCAACATCCAAACAAGTAGCATGAAGCAAATGCAACACATGCTTGTAACATTATATCAACATCCAAAGCAGGAAGAAACATCTTACTAGCATTAATTGAGAACATATTAGCAATATTACACAAAAACAAACACAAGCATGTTGACAACATCTCTTTTCAATCGATGATCATCAAAGGTTGCAAAAAAATTTGTGAACAAAATGATCTAGGGTTTGCAATTGAATTTCATACAGATCAAATTCATCCGGCCATGCCGTCTTGCATCTTGAAGACCACACGGGGTTGTAGTACCGCAAAGACCGGTCCACTACTACCGTGGTCTTCCCTCCTCGGTGGGCTTCGCCATGAACGGCAATGAGCTCGAGCCCAAATCCATGGCGGCAAGGAGATCGTTGCGGATGTACGACATGGTTGAAGCAAAAGCAGGCGCCTTGATAGATGGGGAGCCTCCTCGAGGTGATTAGGTCGTGGGAACAAAAACTGGCGGATCCGGCCGCCGCCGCATGATTGGGGAGCCGCCGCTGGGTTGGGGACGAAACGGACCGGGATCCAGCTCCTGTTTTCCCGTTGTGGCTGTTTTTAGCACGGTTGCAACATAACATACCATTTTTGCTGCAACGGTTCAATATGTACACACTTTGCGCGCAGAATCGACGGTTGGCGGCGCAGACGGACGGTTCGGGCTCGACCGCCCTTGATTGGGCGGTCTTGCGCCGCGAATCGCTTCGCCTTTCTCAAAATATATATATACTAGTCATCAACCCGTGCAATGCACGTGCTAGTGATCTTTGTCAAATTGGTAAAGTGTCTCAACCCAAACAACCCGTGCAATGCACGTGCTAGTGATCTTTGTCAAATTGGTAAAACGTCTCAACCCGAACATTGGAGCCCGCGATTGTTGAGAGGGTCTTTCCTATGGGTACCGGCTAGCACCCGCCACTGGTAATCTGGATAGTTGCCAGTGGCGGAAACACGACCTCCACTGCTATTAACTTATCAATGACGGGCGTTAGTTTATGCCTTCCACTATTAACAATTCCCCATATTTGTCATGAGACAAATGTTACCAGTGGCGAGCACAAATTGATGCCCGCCACTGTTATTTGAGTTATCAGTGACGGGCGGCAATACGTACCCGTCACTGTTATTTTGGGTCTTGGAATAAATCTATCCAAAAATAGCAGTGGCAGAATTTTATTTGGACCCGACACTATAACACCATTGACAGTGACAAGCTCTGTCTTGTTCCTGCCGTTGCGTTTGAGAGGGCCGCCACTGGCTAAAAGCCCATGGATCCCATCCAAATTGTATCTACTCCCTCCGTTCCTAAATATTTGTCTTTTTAGGATTTCAAATGGACTACTACATACGGATGTATATAGACACACTTTAGAGTGTAGATTCACTCATTTTGCTTCGTATGTAGTCACTTGTTGAAATCTCTAGAAAGACAAATATTTAGGAACGGAGGTAGTAGTATCTAACCCTAATCGTTCCTAAAAAAATAGTATCTAACCCTAACCCCTCCTGTGCTTCTCCCTTCCCCAGCTCCCATCATCCCCTTCAGCCTCTGCCCCCAGATCCCCTTGTCACACCACAGAGCCTCTCCCTACCTCCTCCAATCTACCACGACGGCGCCCCCTCGCACTTCCCCACCGCGCCACTCCTTCCCTCCTCCGGTCTACTCGATGGCATCTTTGGATGCTGGGCGTCGGCCTGTGCAGGCGATGGCGCTCGTGGTGATGAGCTCATGGTCGCTCTGCATCCCGGCTATGAGGACTTCCGCTCGTGTGCTCCGGTAGGGGCGGAAGAGGTGCCGTTGTGGTTCGCATGGTCTCACTGACCTCAAGGTGAGCAGCCACCTCCCTCCCAATCTCGCGGCAGCCAGACCACCTATTACAGCCTCGTGGTGGCTGGATCCACCTTCTACGGCCATGTGGCGGGCGGATCCATCTTCTACGGCCTCGTGGCGGCCGGATCCACCGGCTAGGTGCGGGCAGCTCCGTCACCGGGAGCGAAACAGTGACCAAGTGCGGGCAACTCTGTTACTGGACCCCGTGGTGGTGCTCCAACTCATGGTGGCGTGTTGGGTGTGATTCCTACAATCGAGAACTTAGTTTCCTTAGTTCCTACACCGGTTTGTGCAATTCCTACACTAATTTACGAAGCAAATCACCAGCTCTGTGATGTCTATTACGTAACTTTATTCTTGTAGACTCCGTTGGGCCTCCAAGATCAGAGTTTTGTAGAACCCCAGCAAATTTTCCTCAAGTGGATGACCTAAGGTTTATCAATCTGTGGGAGGTGTAGGATGAAGATGGTCTCTCTCAAAGAACCATGTAATCAAAATACAAAAAGTCTCTTGTGTCCCCAACACACCCAATACAATTGTCAGTTGTATAGGTGCACTAGTTCGCCGAAGAGATGATGATAGATGTGTAATATGGATGGTAGATAATCTGGATAAATAAAAACAGCAAGGTAGAAGTATTAGCGAACGAGCAATATATCAATGCTTAGAACAAGGCCTGGGGTTTATAATTTCACTAGTGCATTCTCTCAACATTACTAACATAACTGAACCATATGAAAATCCCTCAAAGTGAGGCAAAGAATTGCTTCAAAGTTTCCATTCCTATCGGAGAAAGTAGGATGAAATTGCGTAGGTAGTAAACCACCTCAAAGTTGTGTTTCCGCTCAGTCTACTAAACAAGCCCAAAGTGTCACGAATAGTTCTAGAGATCATACTCCGACAACACCATATGATTGTTGGGGAACACAGTAATTTCAAAAAAAATCATACGACCACGCAAGATCTATCTAGGAGATGCATAGCTACGAGAGAAGAGAGTGTGTCACGTACCCTCGTAGACCGAAAGCGAAAGTGTTTAGTAACGCGGTTGATTTAGTCGAACGTCTTCGCGATCCAACCGATCCAAGCACCGAACGTACGGCACCTCCGCGTTCAGCACGCGTTCAGCTCGATGACGTCCCTCGTACTCTTGATCCAGTTGAGGCCGAGGGAGAGTTCCGTCAGCACGACGGCATGGCGATGATGATGATGATATTACCGATGCAGGGCTTCGCCTAAGCACTACGATGATATGACCGAGGTGTGTAACTGTGGAGGGGGGCACCGCATACGGCTAAAAGATCAACTTGTGTGTTCTAGGGTGCCCCTTGCTCCCGTATATAAAGGAGGGAGAGGGAGAGGCAGCCGGCCCTAGAGGGCGTGCCAAGGTGTGGAGTCCTACTAGGACTCCCTAGTCCTAGTAGGATTCCACCTCCCACACGGAGTAGGAAAGGGGGAAGGGAGAAGGAGAAGGAAATGGGGGGCGGCTTCTCCTAGTCCTAATCGGCATTCTGGCCAAGGGCGCACCAGCCCCCCTCTTATGGCCCATAAGGCCCATAACTTCTCCCGGGGGGTTCCGGTAACTTCCCGGTACTCCGGAAAATACCCGAACTTCTTTGGAACCATTTCGATGTCCGAATATAGCCTTCCAATATATCAATATTTATGTCTCTACCATTTCGAGACTCCTCGTCTTGTCTGTGATCTCATCCGGGACTCCGAACAAACTTCGGTTCATCAAATCACATAACTCATAATACAAATCGTCATCAAACATTAAGCGTGCGGACCCTACGAGTTCGAGAACTATGTAGACATGACCGAGACACATCTCCAGTCCATAACCAATAGCAGAACCTGGATGCTCATATTGGCTCCTACATATTCTATGAAGATCTTTATCGGTCAAACCGCATAACAACATACGTTGTTCCCTTTGTCATCGGTATGTTACTTGCCCGAGATTCGATCGTCAATATCAACATACTTAGTTCAATCTTGTTACCGGCAAGTCTCTTTACTCGTTCCGTAATACTTTATACCGCAACTAACTTATTAGTCACATTGCTTGCAAGGCTTATAGTGATGAGCATTACCGAGAGGGCCCAGAGATACCTCTTCGAAACACGGAGTGACAAATCCTAATCTCGATCTATGCCAACCCAACAAATACCTTTGGAGACACCTGTAGAGCATCTTTATAATTACCCATTTACGTTGTGACTTTTGATAGCACACAAGGTGTTCCTCTGGTATTTTGGAGTTGCATAATCGCATAGTCCGAGGAACATGTATAAGTCATGAAGAAAGCAGTAGCAATGAAACTGTAACGATCAAAATGAAACTAACGTATGGGTCTTGTCCATCACATCATTCTCCTAATGATGTGATCCTGCTCATCAATTGATAACATATGTCTATGGTTAGGAAACATAACCATCTTTGATTAACGAGCTAGTCAAGTAGAGGCATACCAGGGACACTATGTTTTGTCTATGTATTCACACATGTACTAAGTTTCCGGTTAATACAATTCTAGCATGAAAAATAAATATTTATCATGATATAAGGAAATAAATAATAACTTTATTATTGCCTCTAGGGCATATTTCCTTTAGTCTCTCCCACTTGCACTAGAGTCAATAATCTAGTTCAGATCGCCATGTGATTTAGCACCAATAGTTCACGTCTGTATGTGATTAACAACGATAGTTCACATGGCCATGTGACTAACAACCAATGGGTTTACTAGAGTCAATGATCTAGTTCACATCGCTATGTGATTAACACCCAAAGAGTACTAAGGTGTGATCATGTTTTTCCTGTGAGAGAAGTTTAGTCAACGGGTCTGTAACATTCAGATCCGTATGTATTTTGCAAATTTCTATGTCTACAATGCTCTGCTTGAGCTACTCTAGCTAATTTCTCCCACTTTCAATATGTATCCAAATTGAGACTTAGAGTCATCTGGATTGATGTACAAGCTTGCATCGATGTAACTCTTTACGACGAGTTCTTTTATCACCTTCATAACCGAGAAATATTCCCTTAGTCCCCTTAGGTAACTAAGGATAACTTTGATCGCTATACAGTGATCCACTCCTAGATCACTATCATACCCCCTTGCCAAACTCATAGCAAGGCACACAACTGGTTTGGTACATAGCATGGCTTACTTTATAGAACCTATGACTCAAGCATAGGGAATGACTTTCATTCTCTTTCTATCTTCTGCCGTGGTCGGATTTTGAGTCTTACTCAACTTTACACCTTGTAACACAAGCAAGAACCCTTTCTTTGACTGATCCATTTTCAACTTCTTCAAAACTTTATCAAGGTATGTGCTTTGTGAAAGTCCAATTAAGCATCTTGATCTATCTCTATAGATCTTGATGCCCAATATGTAAGCAGCTTCACCGAGATCTTTCATTGAAAAACTCTTATTCAAGTATCCCTTTATGTTATCCAAAAGTTCTATACCATTTCCAATCAACAATATGTCATCCACATATAATATTAGAAATGCTACAGAGCTCCCACTCACTTTCTTGTAAATACAGGCTTCTCCAAAAGTCTGTATAAAACCATATGCTTTGATCACACTATCAATGCGTTTATTCGAACTCCGAGAGGCTTGCACCAGTCCATAAATGGATCGCTGGAGCTTGCACACTTTGTTAGCACCCTTTGGTTCGACAAAACCTTCTAGTTGCATCATATACAACTCTTCTTCCAGAAATCCATTCAGGAATGCAGTTTCGACATCCATTTGCCATATTTCATAATCATAAAATGCAGCAAGTGCTAACATGATTCGGACAGACTTGAAGCATCGCTACGGGTGAGAAAGTCTCATCGTAGTCAACTCCTTGAACTTGTCGAAAACCTTTCGCAACAAATCGAGCTTTGTAGATAGTAACACTACTATCATCGTCCGTCTTCCTCTTGAAGATCATTTATTTTCTATGGCCTCCCGATCATCGGGCAAATCCACCAAAGTCCACACTTTGTTCTCATACATGGATCCCATCTCAGATTTCATGGCCTCAAGCCATTTTGCGGAATCCAGGCTCATCATCGCTTCCTCATAGTTCGTAGGTTCATCATGGTCTAGTAACATGACTTCCATAATAGGATTACCGTACCACTCTGGTGCAGATCGTACTCCGGTTGACCTACGAGGTTCGGTAGTAACTTGATCTGAAGTTTCATGATCATCATCATTAGCTTCCTCACTAATTGGTGTAGGAATCGCTGGAACTGATTTATGTGATGACCTACTTTCCAATTCGGGAGAAGGTACAATTACCTCATCAAGTTCTACTTTCCTCCCACAAACTTCTTTCGAGAGAAAACTCCTTCTCTAGAAAGGATCCATTCTTAGCAACGAATATCCTGCCTTCGGATCTGTGATAGAAGGTGTACCCAACAGTTTCTTTTGGGTATCCTATGAAGATACATTTCTCCGATTTTGGTTCGAACTTATCAGGTTGAAGTTTTTTCACATAAGCATCTTAGCCCCAAACTTTAAGAAACGACAACTTTGGTTTCTTGCCAAACCACAGTTCATAAGGCGGTGTCTCAACGGATTTTGATGGTGCCCTGTTTAACGTGAATGCAACCGCCTCCAATGCATAACCCCAAAATGATAGTGGTAAATCGGTAATAGGCATCATCAATCGCACCATATCCAATAAAGTGCGGTTACGACGTTTGGACACACCATTACGCTATGGTGTTCCAGGTGGTGTGAGCTGTGAAACTATTCCACATTGTTTTAAATGAAGGCCTAACTCGTAACTCAAATATTGTCCTCCACGATCAGATCGTAGAAACTTTATTTTCTTGTTACGATGATTCTCCACTCCACTCTGAAATTCTTTGAACTTTTCAAATGTTTCAGACTTGTGTTTCATTAAGTAGATATACCCATATCTGCTCAAATCATCTGTGAAGGTCAGAAAATAACGATACCCACCACGAGCATCAACACTCATTGGACCGCATACATCGGTATGTATTATTTCCAATAAGTCACTAGCTCGTTCCATTGTTCCGGAGAACGGAGTTTTACTCATCTTGCCCATAAGGCACGGTTCACAAGCATCAAATGATTCATAATTAAGTGATTCCAAAAGTCCATCTTTATGGAGTTTCTTTATGCGCTTTACACCGATATGACCCAGATGGCAGTGCCACAAATAAGTTGCACTATCATTACCAACTTTCCATCTTTTGGCATCAATACTATGAATATGTGTATTACCACGATCGATATTCAATAAACCATCAACATTGGGTGTATGACCATAGAAGGTTTTATTCATGTAAACAAAATAACAATTATTCTCTGTCTTAAATGAATAATCGTATTGCAATTAACATGATCTAATCATATTCATGCTCAACGAAAATACCAAATAATATTTATTTAGGTTAAACAATAATCCCGAAAGCATAGGGAGTGCTCGATGATGATCATATCAATCTTGGAACCACTTCCAACACACATCGTCACTTCATCCTCAACTAGTCTCTATTTATTCTGCAACTCCTGTTTCGAGTTACTAATCTTAGCAACCGAACAAGTATCAAATACCCAGGGATTACTACGAGCACTAGTAAGGTACACATCAATAATATGTATATCAAATATACCTTTGTTCACTTTGCCATCCTTCTTATCCGCCGAATATTTGGGGCAGTTCCACTTCCAGTGACCATTTCCTTTGCAGTAGAAGCACTCAATTTCAGGCTTAGGTCCAGCTTTGGGCTTCTTCACGGGAGTGACAACTTGATTGCCATTATTTTTGAAGTTCCCTTTCTTTCCCTTTGCCCTTTTCTTGAAACTAGTGGTCTTCTTTAATCATCAACACTTGATGCTCTTTCTTGATTTCTACCTTCGTCAATTTCAGCATCATGAAGAGCTCGGGAATCGTTTTCGTCATCCCTTGCATACTATAGTTCATAACGAAGTTCCAGTAACTTGGTGATGGTGACTAGAGAACTCTGTCAATCACTATCTTATCTGGAAATTAACTCCCACTTGATTCAAGTGATTGTAATACCCAGACATTCTGAGCACATGCTCACTAGTTTAGCAATTCTCCCCCATCTTTTAGGCAAAGTATTTGTCAAAAGTCTCATACCTCTTGACACGAGCATGAGTCCGAAATACCAATTCAGCTCTTGGAACATCTCATATGCTCCGTGCCGTTTCAAAAACGTTTTTGAAGTCCCGGTTCTAAGACGTAAAGCATAGTGCACTAAACTATCAAGTAGTCATCATATTGAGCTAGCCAAACGTTCATAATGTCTGCATCTGCTCCTGCAATAGGCCTGTCACCTAGCGGTGCATCAAGGACATAATTCTTCTGTGTAGCAATGAGGATACACCTCAGATCACGGACCCAGTCCGTATTATTGCTACTATCATCTTTCAACTTAGTTTTCTCTAGGAACATATAAAAAACATAGGGAAGCTATGACGCGAGCTATTGATCTACAACATAATTTGCAAAATACTATCAGGACTAAGTTCATGATAAATTAAAGTTCAATTAATCATATTACTTAAGAACTCCCACTTAGATAGACATCCCTCTAGTCATCTAAATGATCACATGATCCAAATCAACTAAACCATGTCCGGTCATCACGTGAGATGGAGTAGTTTTCAATGGTGAACATCACTATGTTGATCATATCTACTATATGATTCACGTTCGACCTTTTGGTCTCAGTGTTCCGAGGCCATATCTGCATATGCTAGGCTCGTCAAGTTTAACCTGAGTATTCTTCGTGTGCAAAACTGGCTTGCACCGGTTGTATGTGAACGTGGAGCTTATCACACCCGGTCATCACGTGGTGTCTCAGCACGACGAACTGTAGCAAAAAGTGCAAGCTCCAGCGATCCATCTATGGACTGGTGCAAGCATCTCGGAGTTGGAATATATGCTTTGATGAGTTGATCAAAGCATATAGTTTTATACAGACTTACGGTGAAGCCTGTATTTACAAGAAAGTGAGTGGGAGCACTACAGCCTTTCTGATTAGTATATGTGAGTGACATATTATTGATAAGAAATGATGTAGAATTTTTCTACAAAGCATAAAGGAGTGTTTTAAAGGAGTTCTTTAAAAAGAAAAGACCTCGGTAAAAGCTACTTACATATTGAGCATCAAGATCTATTGAGATAGATCAAGACGCTTGATAAGATTTTCAATGAGTACCTTGGCAAGATTTTGAAATAGTTCAAAATGGAACAGTCAAAGAAAGAGTTCTTGCCTGTGTTACAAAGGTATGAAATTGAGTAAGACTCAAATCCGACCACAAAGAGAAAATAGAAAGAGAATGAAAAGTCATTTCCTATGCCTCGGTCATAGGTTCTATAAAGTATGTTATGCTATGTACTGGACCTATTGTATACCTTGCTCTGTGTTTGACAAGGAGTACAATAGTGATCTAGGAGTAGATCCTTTGGACATTGGTCAAGAATATCCTTAGTGAGGACTAAGGAAATATTTCTCGATTATGGAGGTGATAAAAGAGCCCGTCGTAAAGAGTTACATAGGCGCAGCTTTTACACCGATCCAGATGACTCTAAGTCTCAATCTGGATACATATTGAAAGTGGGAGCGATTAGCTAGAGTAGCTCCGTGCGAGCATTGTAGACATAGAATATTTGCAAAATACATACGACTCTGAATGTAGCCAGACCCGTTGACTAAGTTCTCTCACGAGCAAAACATGATCACACATTAGTACTCTTTGGGTGTTAATCACATAGCGATGTGAACTAGATTATTGACTCTAGTAAACCCTTTGGGTGTTGGTCACATGATGATGTGAACTATGGGTGTTAATCATATCTGAGATATGAATATTGTTGTCAAATCACATGACGATGTGAACTAGATTATTGACTCTAGTGCAAGTGGGAGGCTGAAGGAAATATGCCTAGAGGCAATAATAAAGTTATTATTTATTTCCTTATTTCATGATAAATGTTTATTATTCATGCTAGAATTGTATTAACAGGAAACATAATACATGTGTGAATACATAGACAAATATAGTGTCACTAGTATGCCTCTACTTGACTAGCTCGTTTATCGAGATGGTTATGTTTCCTAGCCATGGACAAAAGAGTTGTCATTTGATTGGCGGGATCACATCATTAGGAGAATGATGTGATTGACTCAACCCATTCCGTTAGCTTAGCACTTGATCGTTTAGTATGTTGCTATTGCTTTCTTCATGACTTATACATGTTCACGTAACTATGAGATTATGCAACTCCGTTAACGGAGGAACACTTTGGGTGCTACCAAGCGTCACAAGCGAATCGGGTGATTATAAAGGAGTACTACTGGTGTCTCCAAAGGTATATGTTGGGTTGGCGTATTTGAGATTAGGTTTTGTCACTCCGATTGTCGGAGAGGTATCTCTGGGCCCTCTCGGTAATACTCATCACCTAAGCCTTGCAAGCATGTAACTAATGAGTTAGTTATGAGATGATGTATTACGGAACAAGTAAAGAGACTTGCCGAGAACGAGATTGAACTAGGTATTGGATCACAAGACGATCAAATCTCGAGCAAGTAACATACCGATGACAAAGAGAACAAAGTATGTTGTTATGCGGTTTGACCGATAAAGATCTTCGTAGAATATGTAGGAGCCAATATGGGCATCCAGTCCGCTATTGGTTATCGACGGAAGCGTGTCTCGGTCATGTCTACATAGTTCTCGAACCCGTAGGGTCCGCTTACGCTTAACGTTTAGATTGTGATATAGTATTATATGAGTTATGCATGTTGGTAACCGAATATTGTTGAGTCCGGATGAGATCATGGACATGACGAGGAACTCGGAATGGTGGGAGATAAAGTTTGATATATGGAATAATAGTGTTTGATCTCCGGAAGGGTTAGGAATTCACCGGAAGGGTTCGGATGTTTCGAAATGTTTGGAGTGCGAGAACACGTTATTTGGGCTAAAGGGAAAGCCCACGAGGCTTATGGAAAGTGCAAAGGAAGTTTGCGGAGACCGAGCTAGGCGCGGGAACCTGGCGTCTAGGGGGTAAACGGGAACCTGGCGTCTAGCCACGAGTCCGTGTAGGACTCTTGCCTTTGAGCAAAACCGACTTTGAGGAGTGTCGGGGTTGGGGCGACATATGCCAGCGGGTGGCTATGGTGGGGCGAGTAGAACGTCGTGGGTGCACAGAAGCAGGATGAGGCGAGACATGCACGCCGGCCGAATCTTACCCGACCGGGGCTCTCAGGAGATAACACCCCTCTTGCTGCTCTCTGGGGTCTCCGCATGATCACTATGGGGTGATAGTACAATGGTGCTCCTCGAGTGTGTGGAGGCGAGGAAGGGCTATGCTAGCTCCTTCCCTCTTGCTATGTGTCTAAAACCTATCCGGGGCGAACCCTTTGCATGGGTGCCGGGGGTTTATATAGGCCTACCCAGGGGGTACAATGGTAATCCGTGAGGCATGGCCCCACCCGTCGATCTCTCTCATAGCCGTCATCCTGCCGACTCACAGGGCCGCTGATTGGCGGGCCTCCATGCGACAGCAGAACATTGGCAAAGACTCGATGACGAGCTTGGTCATGGGGTCGTGGGAGCAGTCCGCCGCTTTGTCGGCGATCACCGCCGCCACTCCCGTCAATCTGGTTTATGGCTTGTGGGGCCTGGCCGGGCGGCCGACTCTGGGGAGGCCGACTCCGTGGGCCGTCTCCGGACTCTCCGGCCGTCTTCTTCCATCTCACTGACGGGGGCCGGCGATCTTGGCCGTCTGGCTGCGCCGTCGTGGGCACGATGCCTTGTGCCTTGTGGTGAGAAACAGGAGGCATGGCAGCAGTGACGCGCCTCACGGAGATCTCTGGCGACGCGCTCATTGTAGCCATGCCTTCTTCCCGTGGGTCAGGGGCTGCCCACGATGAGGCTGCCTGCATCGGTCTTCGTGGGAGTCGCGGGCCGACTCGAGTCGGCCCTTTGAGAGGTCGCAAGCCAGTCGGCTTGGCCTGAGTCGCCGTCGGGGACTCGGCTTCCTCGAGAGGGTCGCTAAGCGGGACTCGGCCTACGGAAGGTCGCGCTGCGACTTCGGCCTTCGAGGTCGCCGGTGGGACCGCCCTCTCGAAGGTCGCCTATTTGGGACTCGGCCTCTTCGAAGGTCGCCTCTTGGGACTCGGTGAGGCGCGCCGCCCGATGTCTTAAAGATCTTGGGTCTGGGTCACCTACCCATGGCCCATTACTCGACGATAGTCCCATTTGGCGAAGCCGTGAGCGCCGCCTTGTAGGGCCGGCGATTCGAACTCGGCGGTGCCGACTCGAGATCGGTGCCCGCATCTTGAGCCGCCTCGCGAAGCCGGCCAGTCTGCTAGAGCCGCCTCTCGTAAGTCATGGCGAGAAACCGGCGGCGTGTCGGCTCGCTTACTGCCATCCGCGAGACGGTCCTATCGCGTAACGCCACGTGGAGGCAATAGCTTTGCCCTTGCAGCAGCGTGTGGGACGAACGCCCAGTGGGGCCCGCCACTACGCGCCTCGGCTCCGGCGGATCCGCTGGTCGAGGCGGTTAGCATCCCACGATTCTGCATGCGATAACCGTGGGGCTTTAAACATGGGGCGTCGTGGGGTGCGTGGGCGCGATTAATCCCCCGTCGCCCTCGCTCTCGGCCCATAGGGCTATAAATAGGCGAGGGGGCGGCGCACAGACGCGCGCTCCTCACCACGCCCTCTTGCCCTTCTTCTTGCTCCGTCGCCCATTAAACCCGTCGCTTTCTTCTCGCTCGACGATGAGTTCCTCCTCCGCGCGCCCGGCCTCGCGCTCCGGCGAGTGGGGCCGGCTCGAGGCGTGGATCACGGAGGACATCGAGTTCCTCCGCGGACCCGCCGCCTTCGGCGCTGATTTGGTGCGAGAGCCCGTCGTGCGCCGTGGGGAAGATCCGCCCAGCCGGAAGGCGGCGGCGCGGTCATCTTCCTTCGCACCTCATGCGCGAGATGGGGCTCCGTGGCGGGTTTCTCGCTCGTTTCTCGGTATACCGCCTCTGACCGCACCACCTCACCCCAGCGGTGGTGCTCCTCTCGCCGCCGCCACACTGTGCGAAGGCTACATCAACGTTCTCCCCACCATCGGTGTGGGGAGAGTTCTTCTCTTGGCTTCGGCGCAGTCGTGCAAGACGCAGCCGGCCTTGATCTTGCGGCGCGTTCATGCGTCCACGGCGCCTGACGGTAAACAACCCTTTCCGCCCATCCATTTGGTGAAGTCGGTGAAGATGTGGCGAAAGCGTGCTTCTACGTGAAGAGCGCCGCCAGCGACGGGCGACCGGGTCGACTTGCCGCCGACCCCGAGCCGGGTGGCGGCCGGCTATTATTTGGTCCCAGCGGTCGAAGCGCTTCGACCTCGGTCGGCGTAGTGGCGCGCCTCCGGTCTTAACCTGTCGGAGGGGCTCGTTGCTTCCGACCTCTGGCGCCTTTGTGGCGCGGCGGGTGCTTCGCTCAAGGCGGCCCCATCTCATCGCGGATGGTGGCGTAAGACGATCAAGCATTTGTGCACCAAAGACATGCCGGCGTGGCGAGGAAGTGGCGAACATGGTGAACCTCATCGCCCTACAAGTTCACCGGCGAGTGGCGATTCGGCAAGGAGCCGTACTCGCGCGACAACCCTCGCCGGTGGTAAGTTTTTCGTCGTGTTCGATCTTGCTCGTCCGGCTTGAGCTCGATCTTGTTGGTTTCTTGGCGAATCCCTCACGGCGCTTCTTCTTGCGGCGCCTGAGGAGCAGCGTGAGTCGTCCACGACCGCGAGGTCGGCGACATTAACGACCCGACCTAGGTGCTGGCATGGCTGAGGCCGAGAGCGGCGGCCAGGAGGAGGAGGAGGCGACCTCGAGCCGTCGGCGACCTTCGCCGACCAGCGAGGATGACATCGACGCGAAGTCATCCGCGCCGCCAACCAAAGCCGGCCCCTCAACCAAACCCGGCTCGGCGCCACCCGGGCAGCTGCGCCAGCCGGTGGTCGAAAAAGCCGAGGGACGCCCCGCGCGACCAAGCGGGAAGAGGCGGCCGCGAAGGCCAACCGCTTCCGGAAGGAAGTGAAAAGGCCACCGCTCGTTTCTTCGTAAGTCCTTTACTCTTTGCTCTTTCCTGACTCTGCTTTGAATTGCTCTGACCCTTCCCCCCTTTCTCCTCCAGCGCCCCCCTCTCCCTTGAGAGAGTCGCCGCGCCCTCAAATCATGGGGTTGAGGCGGCGTCCTCCAACAGCGGCGGGTCGACCTGCCGCCGATCTCTGAGGCGGCGGAGGCGGAGCAGCAGAGAAAGCGGAGGAGGAAAGCGCTGGAGAAAGCGCGAGCCGACAAAGCGCCGCCAGCGCCAGCGACATCTGGCGCGCGCTGCAGCGTCAAACAGATCTTTGGCGGCCGTTCGCCGCCCAGCGATCTTGTCCCTGTCGTCGGCGCCGCCGCCGCCCTCAATTCACAGAAGCGAGGCCGGGAAGTCGGCACCGCCAACCCTCGCCGAGGAAGGTGGCGGCAACCGAACTCCGGACACTCGCGCGCGCCCGCCGCCTCCGCCGCCTCCGTCTTGAGCGCCACGGCAAGCAGCGAGTGGACCGCGAGATCCGCCATTGCGACGACGCCGACAACAGTTGCTTCTCAGTCGCCGCGGCAAACACGCCGCTGAAGTCGAAGGGCGAGCTCCGCGCATGAGCTCGGGAGCAGACGCCGCCAAAGCATGGCGAATCACAGATCTTAAAGCCTCGGTCGCCGCGCCCACCATTTGGTGCTTGAAAGCGGCAACGCCGTGAACCAAGCGCTTACGGGCGTTCGGTCCAAGTTGCGCCAAAGGCGAAAGCCCTCAACTCTACACGGGGCGCTTGTCGGCCATGCGAGCCTCCGTCCGATGCGCTCTATTTTTCCTTTTCGTTCCTTGTCTTTTTACGTGAGGCGCGCCAGTCCTCGAGTGTAATCCCGAGTTGGTCGGTGCTGGCCGCGGCGGCTCGAACTCAGCGATCTCCGAAGGTGACTTTGCTTGCGGCCTTGCGAGGAGTACCACAACCTCCGTGCCACTTGCCTTGACCATAGCGTTGAAGAGCTGCGAGCGGACCGCCCGATCTGGCGGAGAGTCGAGGTAGCGGATTCTTTCTTCTTCTTGGAAGCCTTTACACATGGGCTGTAGTCCCGAGATTCGGGCGGCGCGGCGATCGGGCGGATCTCGGCGATTTCCTTCTTTCTTCTCCGCGAAGCGCTTAGCCTACCATGGCTATAATCCCGAGATTCGGGCGGCTAGCGGCGATCGGGCGGATCTTCCGGCGACCTTCTTCTTGATGATGTTTATCTTTCTTTGGGCTTGAGCGCTAATGCCGCCCTTCAAAGGCAGCTAGATGAGGCCAACGCCGCGTCGTGCTAAGGAAGAAGAGTCGACAAGCTCGCTCAAAGCACGACCTTTGGCGGAATCGCCGGCAGCGGAGGATTTGCCGGAAAGCGCAGGAGGACGCCAAGTCGCGAGGAGAGCCTTCTAGCCGAGTTCGAGATGGGCGGGCCGCTGGACCGGCCATGACGATCTTGACCTCCGGCTACCACGTGCTTGAGGGCGTCGTCGGCAGTAACTCTGTCTTCTCTTTTTGGTCTTCGATTCTTTGTCGAGCTGTCTTGGTTTTCGATTGTTTCCTTTCTTGTCTTGGGCGGACTTCTTCCCGACCACTCATGAGCCGTCCCTCCCGCCATCGAGGCGGATCGGGAGCGGAGGCCTTGGCGAGTGATCGCCGCCGCGCCCTCGGACCGTTGACGAGCGATCCCGAGCATCGGGGCTCGCCGCCATACGCTCACCGTCGATCGTCACCTTCAACGCCGGCGCTAAGTAAATCACCGCCTGTGGCCGGAGGTCAGGTCTTCGCTTCTTGATCGCGGTCGGACGGCCGATCGGTGGAGGTCGCCGTCGGTCGCCGAGGCTTGGAAGGGCTCCTCGGCCCTTGTGGGAGCTTGCAAGACCTGAGAGTTAAATCAAGGGTTGGTACCACTGGTTTGGACTCGACCGCTGGCAGCGTTCGGCCCGAGGCCGAGCCGAGTTAAGCGTGGAAGGCGCCCTCGTCGGCCTTGGCGCCATCGCCGAGTACACGGACACTAGTGTCTTCGTGCCCGAAGCGGACCGCCGACGGCGAGAGGAGGCTCCGCCGAGTGGTTGGGATGCACCCAAAGTCTGAGAAGACTCGGCGGAGGTGTCGGCTCCAGACCGAAAGGAGGCGAGTCGGAGGACGGAGGCGAGAGGAGGAGGCGCTGAACACAGGCAGCGGCCGGCCTCGGCTGATCGCGCCTCCAGAACGAAGCCTCGAAGGATCAGGCGGCCGTCGTGGAAAGGCGACAGCCGAGACCACTTGACCTGGCCGCCCCGACGTCGGACCTGCTGCCTGCCGCCTCCGACCCTCGGCTCGGGAGGCCGCCCCTAGAGTGCATCTCACTTTATCTGTTTTTTCGCTTTAAAAAACTTGTTAGTTCAAACAATTCCACCATGAGGTGTATTGACCAAGGGCCTTATGTAAATATTTATCAAGTTTCCGCCTCTTGCTTGCTTTGGCTCTTTAGACTTGTTTCCTTCTTGCCTTCCTTTGGTTGCCGCCTTATAATCGGGCGGCCGCTCTGTGCTTGCATTTGGGTCAGCCTTCGGCTACCTTGGGAGGCAAGTACTTAGTCGTTTAGAGTGTAAGTAGCAAGTTTGGTGAAATCGGCCGGCCGACTCTCAAAGTCGGCCGTTCTTAATAAAGGTTGAAACTATGAGCCCATTGCCGTGAGTCGGCTCGATGAAAGGCGGGAGCGGCTTGGGCTATCGTAGCTCTTAAGTCCTTAGCCGTTTTTCATGTGTGCGCTCGCTTTCCGCCTCCCGCTTTCGGCGATCGCTCTGCGGCTGTGGCTTCTGTGAGAGACGGCTTTGAGCGGCACATTACTTGTCGACCTCGGGGGCGTTTCATAGCCTAATGGTGAGTCCCGGCCGACTTGTTCGGACCGGTCTTTGGACGATATGATAAAAAGAGGAGGAAGCATTTGAAGCGGGATTCATATCATCTGAGATAATCAAAAAGCGGTCCCGAGCTCATCTCGGGGGCCTAAGGTCTTAGTACTTAATACAAAGGGGGTAGCGTGATACATCTTGCATCAATTGTAAAATCTTGAAGAAGATTTGCGTTCCTGGCGCTCTGTCTCTTTGCCGAGTCGTCTCTCTTGCGTGCTCGAGGCTTCGGCGTCGATCAAGTAGTAGGCGTCGTTCCCAACACCTTGCCGATGATGAAGGGCCCTCCCAAAGCGCCGACAACTTGTGCTATCATTTGTTCTCTGAATCACCGAGCACAAATCGCCCTCTTGGAATGATCTTGGTTTGACCTTGCGGTTGTAGTATCGCGCAGACTCTGTTGGTAGATCTTTGGACCGGTGAGTGCCAACGACCGGCCCTCTTCAAAGCAGGTCGGCGCCGTCTTGGCGTGCTTCTTGACCTCCTCTTGGTGTACATAGAGACTTCGCGGAGAGTCGAATTGTATATCCGTCGGGATAGCGGCCGGCACCGTGAGACGAGGAAGAACGGCGTGAAGCGGTTGATCTGTTCGAGTCGTCGCGCAGACTCGAGGAGGGCAATGACTCTTCCACCACAACGGCCGGCGCTTTCGAGTGGTTCGACCAATCGAGGCTTGATGCCAGACGAGAATGAGGCCGTTGGCTCGTTCCACTTAGCCGTTTATTGCGGATGGGCGGCGGACGCTAAGTCGATCGGATGCCTGCGTCGCCAGAACGAGCCAAAGCGCCCTTAGCGAGTTGGTGCCGTTATCGTGGCGATCTTGTGTGGTATGCCATACCGCCTTTGTGATGTCGGCGATGAAGGTCCCGCTTGTGGGCCGTTTAATTTCTTGATGGGCTTTGCTTCTACCCACTTGGTGAATTTGTCCACTGCGACTAGCAAATGGGTCAGGCCGCCTCGGGCCGTCTTGAAAGGTCCCACCATGTCCGGGCCCCAAAGCTGCGAAGGGCGGCGATGGGGATCGTCTTGATCTGGCCGGTGAAGGGGCTTGGAGCGGAACACGGCACCTTGCACTTCTTGACTAATTCTTTAGCCTCTTCCAGGCGGTCGGCCAAAAGAAGCCGTCTCGAAAAGCTTTGGCCTGGCGCCCTTGAGGCCGCATGGTGACCACACTCATACGATGGATGTCTTTGAGGATCGCTGGCCTTGCTCGATTGAAGCGGCGTTGGTGGACACGGTGATCTGCGTCGGACTAACTCTCTGTTGACTATGGTGTAGGTGCCGCTCGGCGTTGTACTTGCCGAGCGTAGTCTCATCTGCAGCGACTCTCATTGACTAGGAACTTGAGGATGGGCTGCGCCCATGATGGTCTTGCTATCTCTTGAGTGTCACCACAATGACTTGGACGAGGGTGGTCTGGGGGGGCGGCGGGTTGGGCTCTGCTTGTAGCTTCGAATCGAGAATCTCTGGGCAATGGCGCGATCCCATGGCCAGCGTAGTCCCAGCCGTGGCGTAGTCCCCGGCCGATCGGGCGCGCCCCTGCCGATCGGGCGAGTCCCCGGCCGTGGCGCGAGCCCAGGCCGACTTGGCTTTCTTGAGGTCGCTTGCTTGGGTCTTGAGTCGGATCCGACTATCTCTCGTGAGCCGCAACACGAAGATAGAGTCGGACTCTGGTGAAGGCTTGATGGGCGGCTTGAGGAGGCTGAAGGCGGCGCCGGAAGGTATCGCTTAGCGAGTGGAGCCGACTCGTGCCAAAGCATCCGCTTGGTCGTTGTCGTTTCTTGATGCGATGGAGGAACTCGCATCCTTCAAAATATCCGCCGAGTTCTTTGCATCAAGAAGCGGTAGCTTGCCATGTTGCGTCCTTGGCGTCGATCGCCGGATGATCTTGAACCACCGTCGAGTCGCCAGTATACAGGATCCGTGAATCTGAAGTTCCTTAACAAGCCGGAGCCCGTGGATGAGTGCCGTATTGGCGACGTTGGAGGCGGCGAAGTGGATTTGCAACGACGATTTGAGCTTATCGCCTTTGGGGAGGTGAGACGGACGCCGGCTCGAGGCCGGGCGCATCTTGGAGCCGTCGAAGTCACGATCGCCAATGAGTAGAGTCGGTATGACGGCAAGTATTGGGTCTCGGCCGGTCGGCGAGGAAGTCGGCGGCGCCTGCGACTTGATGGCGGTCGCGAGGTTGATAGTAGATCGTGTAGGAGCGGTCGATGGCCCACTTGGCCACTCGGCGGAAGCATCTCGACTTAGATGATCTCGGCGAGTGGGGCCGTCAAACCCCGATGATTGGATGCTCTTGAAAGTAGGGCTTGACTTCTTGGCGGCAAAATGCACGCCGTAGCACATCTTCGGTAGTGAGGTAGTTACGCTTGAGGCCGACGATTACCTCGCTCGGGTAATATCTTGGTCTCGGACCGGGGCGCCTTGCCTTCCTCCTTGCGCTCGACTACAATAAGCTGTCTTGACTACCCGGTGGTGGCGGCGATGTACAAAAGCATGGGCTCTTTGGGAGTCGAGCGCGCCAACACAGGGGAGTTGTCGACATCTTCTTTAGTTGGAGAAATGCCTCATCGCCTTGTGGTTCCACTCGAAAAAAGTGGTCTTCTTCATCGGTTGATACAATGGCGAGCTTTCCAAATGACCGGTGATGAATCGGCTTATGGAAATAGCGGTAGGTGAACACGACATCCAACGATCGGTTGGGTACCTCCATCCTCTCAATGGCCTTAATCTTCACGAGGTTGCACTCTATGCCGCGTTCGGAGACCGAAAACCGAGGAGCGGCGGTGGGACTCGAACCGCATTTCTCTGGGTTGAGCTTGATCGGAATCGGTATGATTCTCAAAAGTCTCTTTAAGGTCCTCTAGCGGCGTCCCGCTTCTCCGTCTTCACCACCACATCATCCACGTAAGCGTGGGCATTCTGCCGAGTTGCTTGAGGAGGCATTTACGCATGCAACGAAAGGTGGCGCCGGCGTTCCTCAAGCGAACGTCATCGTCGCAGCGTGAAGGCTCCAAGCGGCGTGATGAATGCGGTCTTGATCTATCTGCTTTGGATTGACTTGATCGGTGATATCCCGAGTATGCATCCAAGAAGCTCAACGGCTCGCATCCGTTGTGGAGTCTATCACTGATCAATCCTTGGCGAGCGAATGGATCCTTGAGGCGAGCTTTGTTGAGGCTGGTGTAGTCGATGCACATCCGCCTTCGCTTGTTCTTCTTGACACTAGCACGGGTTAGCCAACCACTCTGGAAAAACACCTCCATGATGAAGCGTTTGCCGGGGCAGGCTATCTCTTCTCCTCGACTCTCCTCTTCTCTTGACGGCGCAAGGGCGCTGACCGCTTCACATCGGGCACGACATGTAACTTGTGCTCGGCGAATTCGTCGGTACACTGGCATGTCCTTGGGAGACCATGCGAAGATGTCCCGATTCTCACGGAGGAAATCGACGAGCTCGCCTTCCTATTCTTTGTCAAGGCGGTGCCCATGACGTACCTCTCTGGATGCTCGGGTCCAAGGGTATCTTCTTGGTTTCTTTGGCGGCAGAATGATCCTTACGCCTCGACTCCTTGGGGTCTGGCGACATCTCCATTGCTTCCGACCATCGCCACGACACGATCAAGGAGCAGCTTCTCGGCCGCGATCACCAAGGACTCGGCCACCGATCGCTCTCGGCCCGACAAAGGGACGACTTCTTGTAGTCGCGCGGCGGTCGAGATCCCTTGAAGTCGGCATCTTCATTTTGAGGTAGGCGTAATGGGGAACCACCATGAACTTGGCGAGGCAGCCGCCTAACAATGCGTGGTGCGGGCTCTCCAAATCCACCACCTCGAACGGATCGGCTCTCGTGAGTGATCTTTGTCTCGAAGAGGACATCTATCGGGATCTTGCCAATCGGTGAGCAGGAGAGGCCGGGTACAATTTCATGGAACACAGTCTTGGTGCTCTGCGGTTGCCTCACCGATCCGAAGCTTCTCCATGGTATCCTTATACAGGATGTTTATCTTTCTCCGCCTCGTCTGATCGGGACTCATGAAGCCGCGCCGCTTGTCGGTGGCCAAGGTTGCTCAAGAACCAAGGCGTAGAGCCGGACTCGCAGCATCACCTCTGGGTGATCTGCCCGACTCGGTGATAGGCTTCTCGGACCAATGCATGAACTCGGGGGCTTCTGCGCCTTCGCGTTAACTTCTTCTTCTTCTTTGGCCTTTCTTCTGCCGGTCATCTGTCGGTAGTGAACACTATGTATGCGCCAGTGCTCTTACAGGAACTCATCTTGGACCGCGCCTGATGGCCGAGCCACGGCCGGGGAGGCGGCGGGGCGGCGGCGCTGCCTGCGGCGGCGGAGGGCGAGGCCGTCTCCTTGGCGATCTGACGAGCGGTGGCACTTTCGGTGGTGTAGTTCGGCGACTTGGCATTGTGGAACTTGCAAGGACCATCGAGTCGCTCATAGAGAAAGCGGCAGCCAGTTGGACTTGCCGCCTTACGCCGCACGGAGGAGGTTGCCCTTACATTCTTTGGTCTTCTCTTGTTACGACACCGATTTGTTGGAAGTCGGCCGGGGCTTTGGCGCTTGTTTGTCGCTCTATTCTTTGCCATCGGCGGCGTCTCACCGGCGGCTCGGGAGGGCTGGGAATCACCTGCCAACCGCATTGACTTGGATCTCCGTCTTCATAGAGGAGTCGGTAGTGGCGTGCTTATGCTGCTATGACTAGCGGCTCGTCGAGAGTTTCGGGCTCGTCGCGAGAGGAGCTTGTGCTTGAGTGAGGGTGCCTCTCGGCACCGGTAGTAAAGTACTCGATGGCTCGCACCTCGTGCGCCCTCGCAGGAGTTTTGAGCTTGCCTCGGTAGCGTGAGATAGTCGCGTCGATTTCTCGAGGCCTTGCACGCAAGGAGAGCTGGCGCGGCTTGGGAGGTCGCTTATGCGTCTTTGGTGAAGTTGCGAATGAAGGCGGTGAAGTCGACCCGACTATTGATCTTTGCGAGGCTTCAGTCGTTTCGACCATGTCCGGCCGTGCCTCAGAGCATGAGGGAACATACTTGTGGCGACTTCGCTTGTTGCGTTAAGCGTCTTGACGGCAGAGAGTAGTCTATCGCCTAATCTTCCGGCTTCACGGAGCGGTGTATTTGGGCGTGTCTCGAGGGCGTGAACCCTTTCGGGAAGGGCTCGTCTCGATCGCGGGGCCTAAAGCAAGGCGGACCCACTCGTCTTCTTCTTCTAACGCCAGGACCGGTGGAGTCGGTCGATCCGTGGCGGCGTCGTTTCTCCGACTCCTCTCGGCGATCGAGGCGATCTCGAAGTCGGATGCTCAACAGCAAGCGGAGAGACTCGCGTTCTCTTACGGGCGGGGAGGCGGATAATCATCTGCCGCCCACCGCCTGGGCGGCCGTCTTGGTCGCGCTTGATGGAGATGCGAGTCCGATCGCGTGGCTCGCATGGCTCCTTCTCTCTTCTCCATGGATTCCGCCGATCGGCGTCCGGGAGGTCGCGCTTGATCTCGGCGCGGGCGAAGTCGTCATTCTTCATTGCGGCGGCGTCGTGGCATGCGCCGCCTGCAGATTCTACGCAAAGCCGCGCCGAGGAGTCAGCTGGACTCGCTCCGTCATCACACGGCGCTCTTTTGCCGTCGAGGTTCCTTAGTTCTTTGTCGCGCGGCTTAGGCGCGCGGATGTTCTCCATGAGGTGGCGACACAGGCGCCTCGCCCCAAACAGATCGGCGATGGTCGCACAAGGCGCCTCGGACGCTTAAGCCGGCTCGGCGGTCGAGCCGGCTGAAGCCACCGCAAGAAGACGGTCCATCTCGCTACCGATATGCTTTGACAAGCGCCTCATGCTCGCCCGATTTCTTGGCGCCTTCGATGAGTCAAGGCGGCGCTTCTAACATCTCGGCGTCCGCGTCCCTTCGGGAGAGGCGCGGACAGTTCAACGAGGACGCAGCGGCGGGTCTGGCGTTCTCACGGAGTGCTCGCCGTGGCGATGAGCGAGCACCTCCGTGACGGCGCTTCCGCCACTCTCCTCGCATGAGCGGCGGCTCGTCGTAAACCACGTTGGTGGGGAAGGTATCAAGCGTCTGACGTCGGAGTCGACCAAAGATCGGGTCGGAGGAGTTTACGGACTCCAAGTCTGGCGGGCTCGCCCGGCGACTTGAAGTCGATCGAGAGGCCGCGAGAAGGTTCTCGGGGCCACCGCCCGCAGATTGGCGCTGGCTCGTCGAGAGGCACCTCACCGATGAGTTGGCGAGGCCGCTTCAGCTACGCGGCGGCTTTGCCGCCCAGCGATCTTGTCGATGAGACTCCATCTGGCGAAGCCGGCCGGCTGCGCTTCGCCGAGGATGAAGAGGGTTCCGCTCGAGCAGATCTCCGGACGACGGTGCACCTCGCACTGCGGTGGGCGCCAAATGTCGGGGTTGGGGGGCGACATATGCCAACGGGTGGCTTATCATGGTGGGGCGAGTAGAACGTCACCGGTGCTGGCAGGACGAGGCGAAGACATGCACGCCGCGAATCTTACCCGGCCGGGGCTCTCAGGAGATAACACCCCATCTTTGCGCTCTGGGGTCTCCGCATGATCACTATGGGGTGATAGTACAATGGTGCTCCTCGAGCTGTGTGGAGGCAGGAAGGGGCTATGCTAGCTCCTTCCCTCTTGCTATGTGTCTAAACCTATCCAGGGCCGAACCCTTTGCATGGGTGCCCCGGGGGGTTTATATAGGCCTACCCCCCGGGGGTACAATGGTAATCCGACTGGGCGTGGCCCCACCGTCGATGGCTCTCTCGCGAATCATCATCCTCGCTGACTCACAGGGCCCGCTGATCGGCGGGCCCATGACGACAAAGCAGTAACATCTATCAAGACTCGATGACGCAGCTTGGTCATGGGGTCGTGGGAGCAGTCTGCCGCTACTGTCAGACGATCACCGCCGCCACTCCCGTCAATCTGGTTTATGGCTTGTGGGGCCTGGCCGGAGGCGGCCGACTGGGAGGCCGACTCCGAGGGCCATCTCCGACTCTCCGTGCCTTCTTCCATCTCACCGACGGGGCCCGGCGATCTTGGCCGTCTGACGCCGCCGTCGTGGGCCTGAGTGCCTTGCATCTGGTGGTGAAATCAAGGAGGCATGGCGGCATGTGGGCGCCCACGGGAGATCTCTGGCGACGCTGCTCATCAGAGCCATGCCTTCTTCCCGTGGTCCAGGGGACACCACGATGAGGTCACTGCATCGGTCTTCGTGGGAGGTCGCGGGCCGACTCTCGAGTCGGCCCTTTGAGAGGTCATAAGCCCAGTCGGCTTGGCCCAGAGTCACCGTCGGGGACTCGGCCTCGAGAGGGTCGCTAATCGGGACTCGGCCTTACGGAAGGTCGCTTCGCTGCTCGGCCTTCCCGAAGGTCGCCGGTGGGACCGGCCCTCTCAAGGTCGCCTCTTTGGGACTCGGCCTCTTGAAGGTCGCCTCTTTGGGACTCGGTGGCGCCCGCCTGATGTCTTAAAAGATCTTGGGTCCTGGGTCAGCCTACCCATGGCCCATTACTCCGACAAGGAGGCTTTTACTCCAAGTTTCGACCCTAGGGCTCAACATATAAATAGAGGGGCGGGGCTAGCACCAAAGACACATCAAGAAACACCAAGCCGTGTCGCAACCCCGTCCCTCTAGTTTAGCCTCCGTCATAGTTTCCGTAGTGCTTAGGCGAAGCCTGCGGAGATTGTTCTTCACCAACACCGCCACAACGCCGTCGTCTTCTTGGAACTCATCTACTACCTCGCCTGTCTTCTTTGGATCGAGAAGGCGAAGACGCCATCGAGTGAACGTGTGCGTAACTCGGAGGCGCCGTGCGTTCGGTACTTGGATCGGTCGGATCGTGAAGATGTACGACTACATCAACCGCGTTGATAAACGCTTCCGCTAAGCGATCTTCAAGGGTATGAAGATACACTCCCCCTCTCGTTGCTATGTCATCACCATGATCTTGCGTGTGCGTAGGAAAATTTTGAAATTACTATGTTCCCCAACAGTGGTATTAGAGCCTAGGTTTTATGTGTTGATGTTATATGCATGAGTAGAACACAAGTGAGTTGTGGACGATATAAGTCATACTGCCTACCAGCACGTCATACTTTGGTTCAGCGGTATTGTGAGATGAAGCGGCCCGGACCGACATTACGCAGATGCTTACGCGAGACCGGTTTCACTGCTACGAGCACTCGTGCTTAAAGGTGATTGGCGGGTGTCTGTCTCTCTCACTTTAGTTGAACCGAAGTGTAGCTACGCCGGTCCTTGTGAAGGTTAAAACGAGTCTATTTGACAAACTATCGTTGTGGTTTTGATGCGAGGTAAGAACGTTTCTTGCTAAGCCCGTAATGACCACGTAAAATTTGCAACAACAAAGTAGAGGACGCCTAACTTGTTTTTGCAGGCATGTTGTGATGTGATATGGCCAAGACATGATGCTATATTTTATTGTATGAGATGATCATGTTTTGTAACCGGTTATCGGAATGGCGTGAGCCATATGGTTGTCGCTTTATTGTATGAAATGCAACGCCTGTAATTGCTTTTCTTTATCACTAAGCGGTAGCGATAGTCGAGAAGCAATAGATGGCGAAGCGACAACGATGCTACGATGGAGATCAAGGTGTCGCTACGGGTGGCGATGGTGATCACGACGGTGCTTGAAGATGGAGATCACAAGCACAAGATGATGATGGCCATATCATATCACTTATATTGATTGCATGTGATGTTTATCCTTTATGCATCTTATCTTGCTTTGATCGACGGTAGCATTTTAAGATGATCTCTCATTAATTATCAAGAAGTGTTCTCCCGAGTATGCACCGCTGCGAAAGTTCTTCGTCCGAGACACCACGTGATGATCGGGTGTGATAGGCTCTACGTTCAAATACAACGGGTGCAAAACAGTTGCACACGCGAATACTCGAGTTATACTTGACGAGCCTAGCATATCAGATATGGCCTCGTGACACGGAGATCGAAGGTCGGCGTGAATCATATAGTAGATATGATCAACATAGTGATGTTCACCATTGAAACTACTCCATCTCACGTGATGATCGGACATGGTTTAGTTGATTTGGATCATGTAATCACTTAGATGACTAGAGAGATGTCTGTCTAAGTGGGAGTTCTTAAGTAATATGATTAATTGAACTTAAATTTATCATGAACTTAGTCCTGGTAGTATTTTGCAAATTATGTTTTAGATCAATAGCTTGCATTGTTGCTTTCATTTGTTTATTTTGATATGTTCCTAGAGAAAACTGTGTTGAAAAATGTTAGTAGCAATGATGCGGATTGGATCCGTGATCTGAGGTTTATCCTCATTCTTTGCGCAGAAGAATTATGTCCTTGATGCACCGCTAGGTGACAAACCTATGCGAGGAGAGCGGATGCGCACGTTATGAACGTTTGGCTAGCTCAATATGATGACTACTTGATAGTTTAGTGCACCATGCTTAACGGCTTAGAATCGGGACTTCAAAGACGTTTTGAACGTCATGGACCATATGAGATGTTCCAGAAATTGAAGTTGATATTTAAAGCAAATACCCGAGTAGAGAGATATGAAGTCTCCAACAAGTTCTAAAGCTAAAAGATGGAGGAGAATCGGTCAACTAGTGAGCATGTGCTCAGATTGTCTGGGTATTTCAATCGCTTGAATCAAGTGGGAGTTAATCTTCCAGATAAGATAGTGATTGACTGAATTCTCTAGTCACCATCATTAAGTTACTAGAACTTCGTGATGAACTATAGTATGCAAGGGATGACGAAAACGATTCCTGAGCTCTTCGTGATGTTCAAATCGACGAAGGTAGAAATCAAGAAAAGACCATCAAGTGTTGATGATTGACAAGACCACTAGTTTCAATAGAAGGGCAAAGGAAAGAAAGGAACTTCAAGTGGAAAGACAAGCAAGTTGTCACCCTGCGAAGAAGCCCAAAGTCTGGACCATAGCTCAAACCGAGTGTTTACACCGCAAAAGAAATGGTCACCGAAGCGGAAATGCCCTGAATATTTGGTGGATAAGAAGGATGGCAAAGTGTACAATGGTATATTTGATATACAGGTTATTGATGTGTGCCTTACTAGTGTTTATAGTAACCCCTGAGTATTTGATACTTGTTCGGTTTCTAAGATTAGTAACTCGAAACGGGAGTGGCAGAATAAACAGAGACTAGTTAAGGGTGAAGTGACGATGTGTGTTGGAAATAGTTTCAAGATTGATATGATCATCATCGCACACTCCCTATACTTTCGGGATTAGTGTTAAACCTAAATAAGTGTTATTTGGTGTTTGCGTTGAGCATGAATATGATTTGATCATGTTTATTGCAATATGGTTATTCATGTAAGTTAGAGAATAATTGTTGTTCTGTTTACATGAATAAGACCTTCAATGGTCATACACCCAATGAAAATAGTTTGTTGGATCTCGATCGTAGTGATACACATATTCATAAAATTGATGCCAAAAGATGCAAAGTTAATAATGATAGTGCAACTTATTTGTGGCATCGCCGTTTGGGTCATATCGATTGTAAAGCGATGAAGAAACTCCATAAAGATGGATTTTCGGAATCAATTGGTTATGAATCATTTGATGCTTGCGAACCGTGCCTTTTGGGCAAGATGACTAAAACTCCGTTCTCAGGAACAATGGAACAAGCTACTGACTTATTGGAAATAATACATATCGATGTATGCGATCCAATGAGTGTTGATGCTTGTGGCAAGTATCGTTATTTTCTAAACTTCACAAGATGATTTGAGCAGATATGGGTATATCTACTTGATGAAACATAAATCTGAAATAGTTTAAAGGTTCAAAGAATTTCAGAGTGAAGTGGAAAAATAATCGTAACAAGAAAATAAAGTTTCTATGATCTGATCGCGGAGACGAATATTTGAGTTACGAGTTTGGTCTTCAATTAAAACAATGTGGAATAGTTTCACAGCTCACGCCACCTGGAACACCACAACGTTATGGTGTGTCCGAATGTCGTAACCGCACTTTATTGGATATAGTGCGATCTATGATGTCTCTTACTGATTTACCACTATTGTTTTGGGGTTATGCATTAGAGACAGCTGCATTCACGTTTAATAGGGCATCATCTAAATCCGTTGAGACGACACCGTATGAACTATGGTTTAGCAGTAAACCCGAGCTGTCGTTTCTTAAAGTTTGGAGTTGCGATGCTTATATGAAAAAGGTTTTTCAACTTGATAAGCTCAAACCCAAATCGGAGAAGTGTGTCTTCATAGAATACCCAAAGGAAATTGTTGGGTACACCTTCTATCACAGATCCAAAGGCAAAATATTCGTTGCTAAAATGGATCCTTTCTAGAGAAGGAGTTTCTCTCGAAAGAAGTGAGTGGGAGGAAAGTAGAGCTTGATAAGGTAATTGCACCTTCTCCCGAATTGGAAAGTAGTTCATCACAGAAATCAGTTCCAGTGATTGCTACACCAATTAGTGAGGAAGCTAATGATGATGATCATGAAACTTCAGATCAAGTTACTACAGAACCTCGTAGGTCTTCCAGAGTAAGATCCGCACCAGAATGGTGTAGTGATCATGTTCTGGAAGTCATGTTACTAGACCATGATGAACCTACGAACTATGATGAAGCGATGATGAGCCCAGATTCCGCGAAATGGCTTGAGGCCATAAAATCTGAGATATGATCCATGTATAAGAACAAAGTATGGACTTTGATTGACTTGCTCAATGATCAGCAAGCCATGTTAAATGAATGGATCTTCAAAAGGAAGACAGACCCTGATAGTAGTGTTACTATCTACAAAGCTAGAATTGTCGAAAAAGGTTTTCGACAAGTTCAAGGTGTTGACTACGATAAGAGTTTCTCACTCGTATCTATGCTTAAGTCTGTCCGAATCATGTTAACAATTGCCACATTTCATGTAATCTGGCAAATGGATAAACAAAACTACATTCCTTAATGGAATTATTAAAGAAGTGTTGTATATGATGCAACCAGAAAGGTTTTGTCGATCCTAAAGGTGTTAACAAAAGTGCAAGCTCCAAATGATCCATCTATGGTGGTGCAAGCATCTCGGAGTTGGAATATACGCTTTGATGAGTTGATCAAAGCATATAGTTTTATCTGAGACTTACGGTGAAGCCTGTATTTACAAGAAAGTGAGTGGGAGCACTACTGACTTTTTCGATTAGTATATGTGAGTGACATATTATTGATCGTAAATGATGTAGAATTTTTCTACAAAGCATAAAGGAGTGTTTTAAAGGAGTTCTTTAAAAGAAAAGACCTCGTAAAAGCTACTTACATATTGAGCATCAAGATCTATTGAGATAGATCAAGACGCTTGATAAGATTTTCAATGAGTACCTTGGCAAGATTTTGAAATAGTTCAAAATGGAATAAATAAAGAAAGAGTTCTTTCTGTGTTACAAAGGTATGAAATTGAGTAAGACTCAAATCCGACCACATGAGAAAATAGAAAGAGAATGAAAAGTCATTTCCTATGCCTCACCATAGGTTCTATAAAGTATGTTATGCTATGTACTGCACCTATTGTATACCTTGCTCTGTGTTTGACAAGGAGTACAATAGTGATCTAGGAGTAGATCACTGGACATTGGTCAAGAATATCCTTAGTGAGGACTAAGGAAATATTTCTCGATTATGGAGGTGATAAAAGAGCCCGTCGTAAAGAGTTACATAGGTGCAAGCTTTTACACCGATCCAGATGACTCTAAGTCTCAATCTGGATACATATTGAAAGTGGGAGCGATTAGCTAGAGTAGCTCCGTCGCGAGCATTGTAGACATAGAATATTTGCAAAATACATACTACTCGAATGTGACAGACCCGTTGACTAAGCTTCTCTCACGAGCAAAACATGATCACACATTAGTACTCTTTGGGTGTTAATCACATAGCGATGTGAACTAGATTATCGACTCTAGTAAACCCTTTGGGTGTTGGTCACATGATGATGTGAACTATGGGTGTTAATCATATACGATATGAATATTGTTGTCAAATCACATGACGATGTGAACTAGATTATTGACTCTAGTGCAAGTGGGAGATCAAGGAAATATGCCCTAGAGGCAATAATAAAGTTATTATTTATTTCCTTATTTCATGATAAATGTTTATTATTCATGCTAGAATTGTATTAACAGGAAACATAATACATGTGTGAATACATAGACAAATATAGTGTCACTAGTATGCCTCTACTGACTAGCTCGTTTATCGAGATGGTTATGTTTCCTAGCCATGGACAAAAGAGTTGTCATTTGATTGACGGGATCACATCATTAGGAGAATGATGTGATTGACTGACCCATTCCGTTAGCTTAGCACTTGATCGCTTAGTATGTTGCTATTGCTTTCTTCATGACTTATACATGTTCTCGTAACTATGAGATTATGCAACTCCCGTTCACGGAGGAACACTTTGGTGCTACCAAACGTCACAACGAATCGGGTGATTATAAAGGAGTACTGTGTGTCTCCAAAGGTATATGTTGGGTTGGCGTATTTGAGATTAGGTTTTGTCACTCCGATTATCGGAGAGGTATCTCTGGGCCCTCTCGGTAATACTCATCACCTAAGCCTTGCAAGCATGTAACTAATGAGTTAGTTATGAGATGATGTATTACTGAACAAGTAAAGAGACTTGCCAAGAACTGAGATTGAACTAGGTATTGGATACCGACGATCAAATCTCGAGCAAGTAACATACCGATGACAAAGGAACAAAGTATGTTGTTATGCGGTTTGACCGATAAAGATCTTCATAGAATATGTGGAGCCAATATGGGCATCCGGTCCCGCTATTGGTTATCGATAGGAAACGTGTCTCGGTCATGTCTACATAGTTCTCGAACCCGTAGGGTCCCACGCTTAACGTTCGATGACGATATAGTATTATATGAGTTATGCATGTTGGTAACGAATATTGTTGAGTCCGGATGAGATCATGGACATGACGAGGAACTCCTAATGGTCAGGAGATAAAGTTTGATATATGGAATAATAGTGTTTGATCTCGGAAGGGTTCCTGAATTCAGGAAGGATTAGGATGTTTCCAAATGTTTGGGTACGAGAACACGTTATTTGGGCTAAAGGGAAAGCCCACGAGGCTTATGGAAAGTGCAAAAGGAAGTTTTATGAGACCGAGGCTAGACGCCAGAACCCTGGCGTCTGAGGGCAGACGCCGAAACCTGGCGTCTAGCCCTCGAGTCCGTGTAGGACTCTTGCCTTCGGGAAAAACCGACTTTGAGGAGGCTTTTACTCCAAGTTTCGACCCGTGGTTCAACATATAAATAGAGGCGTGGCTAGCACCAAAGACACATCAAGAAACACCAAGCCGTGTCTTGCAACCCCGCCCTCTAGTTTAGCCTCCGTCATAGTTTAGTAGTGCTTAGGCGAAGCCTGCGGAGATTGTTCTTCACCAACGCCGCCACCATGCCGTCTGGTCGCCGAACTCATCTACTACCTCGTCTTCTTTGGATCGAGAAGGCGAAGACGCCATCGAAGTGAACGTGTGCGTAACTCGGAGGCGCCAGACGTTCGGTACTTGGATCGGTCGGATCGTGAAGATGTACGACTACATCAACCGCGTTGATAAACGCTTCCGCTAAGCGATCTTCAAGGGTATGAAGATACACTCCCCCTCTCGTTGCTATGTCATCACCATGATCTTGCGTGTGCGTAGGAAAATTTTGAAATTACTACGTTCCCCAACAGATATGGCCATCATCATCTTGTGCTCATGATCTCCATCACCGAAGTATCGTCATGATCTCCATCGTCACCAGCCCGACACCTTGATCTCCATCGTAGCATCGTTGTCGTCTCGCCAACTATTGTTATTACGACTATCGCTACCACTTAGTGATAAAGTAAAACAATTACATGACGATTGCATTGCATACAATAAAGCGACAACCATATGGCTCCTGCCAGTTGCCGATAACTTTGTTACAAAACATGATCATCTCATACAACAATTTATATCACATCATGCCTTGACCATATCACATCACAGCAAGCCCTGCAAAAACAAGTTAGACGTCCTCTACTTTGTTGTTGCAAGTTTTACATGGCTGCTACGGGCTTAGCAAGAACCGTTCTTACCTACGCATCAAAAACCACAATGATTTTTTGTCAAGTGTGCTGTTTTAACCTTCAACAAGGACCGTGTGTAGTCAAACTCTATTCAACTAAAGTTGGAGAAACAGACACCCAGTAGCCACCTGTGTGTGAAGCACGTTGGTAGAACCAGTCTCATGAACATGGTCATGTAATGTCGGTCTGGGCCCCTTCATCCAACAATACCGCCGAATCAAAGTAAGACGTTCCTGGTAAGCAGTATGACTATTATCGCCCACAACTCTTTGTGTTCTACTCATGCATATAACATCTACGCATAGACCTGGCTCGGATGCCACCGTTGGGAAACACAGTAATTTCAAAAAAATTCCTACGATCACGCAAGATCTATCTAGGAGATGCATAGCTACGAGAGGAGAGAGTGTGTCCACGTACCATCGTAGACCGAAAGCGGAAGCATTTAGTAACACGGTTCATGTAGTCGAACGCCTTCGCGATCCAACCGATCCAAGCACCGAACGTACAACACCTCCGCGTACAACACACGTTCAGCTCGATGACGTCTCTCGTACTCTTTATCCAGTTGAGGCCGAGGGAGAGTTCCGTCAGCACGATGGTGTGGCGACGGTGATGATGATATTACCGATGCAGGGTTTCCCCTAACCACTACGAGATATGACCGAGGTGTGTAACTGTGGAGGGGGGTACCGCACACGGCTAAAAGATCAACTTGTGTGTTCTAGGGTGCCCCCTTGCCCCCGTATATAAAGGAGGGAGAGGGAGAGGCACCCGGCCCTAGGAGGGCGCACCAAGGTGTGGAGTCCTAGTAGGATTCCACCTCCCACACGGAGTAGGAAAGGGGGAAGGGAAAAGGAGAAGGAATGGGGGTGGCCTTCTCCTAGTCCTAATCGGCCTCCTCCCTCTTGTGGCCCATAAGGCCCATAACTTCTCCCGGGGGGGTCCGGTAACCTCCCGGTACTCCGAAAAATACCTGAACTTCTTCGGAACCATTCTGATGTCCGAATATAACCTTCCAATATATCAGTCTTTATGTCTCGACCATTTAGAGACTCCTTGTCTTGTCTGTGATCTCATCCGAGACTCCGAACAAACTTTGGTTCATCAAATCATATAACTCATAATACAAATCATCATCGAACATTAAGCGTGCGGACCCTACGGGTTCGAGAACTATCTAGACATGACCGAGACACATCTCCGGTCAATAACCAATAGCGGAACCTGGATGCTCATATTGGCTCCTACATATTCTATGAAGATCTTTGTCGATCAAACCGCATAACAACATACGTTGTTCCCTTTGTCATCAGTATGTTACTTGCCTGAGATTCGATCGTTGGCATCAACATACCTAGTTCAATCTCATTACCGGCAAGTCTCTTTACTCGTTCCGTAATACTTCATCCCACAACTAACTCATTAGTCACATTGCTTGCAAGGCTTATGGTGATGAGCATTACTGAGAGGGCCTAGAGATACCTCTCCGAATCACGGAGTGACAAATCCTAATCTAGATCTATGCCAACCCAACAAATACCTTCGAAGACACCTATAGAGCATCTTTATAATCACCCATTTACGTCGTGACGTTTGATAGCACACAAGGTGTTCCTCCGGTATTTTAGAGTTGCATAATCTCATAGTCCGAGGAACATGTATAGGTCATGAAGAAAGCAGTAGCAATGAAACTGTAACGATCATAATGTTAAGCTAACGGATGGGTCTTGTCCATCACATCATTCTCCTAATGATGTGATCTCATTCATGAAATGACAACACATGTCTATGGTTAGGAAACATAACCATCTTTGATTAACGAGCTAGTCAAGTAGAGGCATACTAGGGACACTATGTTTTGTCTATGTATTCACACATGTACTAAGTTTCCGGTTAATACAATTCTAGCATGAATAATAAACATTTATCATGATATAAGGAAATAAATAATAACTTTATTATTGCCTCTAGGGCATATTTCCTTGAATGATACGCATCAATCAACTCTAATGTCACCTAGATACCCCTATGTCACCACAAGTATCCGTGAGTGAGACATTCATCAAGTGATATCAAATCCAAAGTATTCGATCCGATAACAAAGAAACCTCCAAGAGCAAGATTCAATTCACCACAAAAAGACACCATATAATCCAACTATATTGACTAAGCTCATGGTAGGTCAAGATTGTGTCCTATCAAGATCACAAGAGAGAGAGAGAGAGAGAGAGAGAGAGAGAGATCACACATAGCTACTGGTACATACCCTCGGCCTCGAGGGTGAACTATTCCGTCCTCGTCATGGAGGCTGCGGTGATGATGAAGCTGGCCTCTAGTGATGGCTTTCCCCCTATGGCAAGGTGCCTAAACAGGGATCTAGATGAGATTGCTTTGGAACAGAGGCTTGCCACGGAGGAAAAACTCATCTAGGTTAACTTTCGTAGGTTTCTCTATTTATTAGAATTTTCAGCATTGGAATCACACCAAAAGGACTTATGAGGGCCACACAAGCTCAAACGGCACTCCCGACCCCTGGGGCGTGCCATGTGATCCTGTGGCATCTTTGTGGGTCTTCTTATCCTATCCTGAAGCTTCGGGGGATCTCTTATGTTCCAAAAAATCTAAACTCCTAATGTCTCAGTTGGTAGGTCGCGTTCCCGGTTTTATTTTCGTCCCACCTCGTCTGGTTTTTTTTGGTACCACCTTCACTGGTTTATTTTCGTCCTGCCTCGACCTACGAAAAGAAACCAACGAAAAAAAATCGAGGCCCCCTCGCACGAACCGGGAGCGAGGCCTCCAGTCTGCCCTCGATGGTCTCGCTACGAGGACGAGAACCACGCCCCAGCCGCCGGAGCCCTACGCCGCCGCCGAGATCGGAGAGGAGCCGCCGCCGCCGAGGTTCGAGAGGAGCTGGCAACCACGACCTCCTTCCCCAGCTGGCCGCCACCACCCCCTCCCCAAGCAGCCATGTACAGCACGGCGGCGCCCACGCGCCTGGCCTAGGTTGGTCTCGGCCTCCCTCCTCCCTTCGTCCAAGGCCAGGAGCTCCCCCTCCCCGACCCGATCTGGTGGAGAGAGGGCCAGGCCTTGCCACTCCGGTGGTCGCTGTGGCCAGATCTGTCCGGGGTAGTCGCCGTAGAGCCTCTACGGCGGCGGAGTAGCAGCAGCCCGACAGAAGGTGGGCGCCAGATCGTCGTCCAGCAGCTCGCCGTCGGAGCTTCTCACTGGAGGCGATGGAGGCCGGAAGCAGCCGTCGTTGCCAGGCGGCGAGCATTTCCTCTTGATTTCCCCCCTCGTATCTGACTTCTTGTAGTTGCGCTCCCTTGTGCTCCGACGATTCAGTCCCCACTCCATGGTTGTATTAGTTCAGTCGAGTTCCCTTGCTAACCCCTCGTGGTTCACTGATTCGTTGTGCTAGGTCGATCATCACCGATGGAAAACGAGGTCCAGCCAAAATGTCTCAGATCGGCAGATTCTTAGTGGACTGCTTTCCTCATGTAACATCTCTGCTACATTACATTAGAATTCTGTGGGGAATGGGTAGTGGATCAGTATGCACATGCTTTCTTGTTTCCAATTCTTTTCAGCACCATGTTTTGCAGTTTTGGTCAGTTCAACATCATTTTCTGGACTTCTGTCAGTCATCACCATGTTATATTTTTTGACAGTGGGTGGTCAGTTCAGTATTATGAAATTTAGTTAGTCATATTCATTCTTATTTCTTCAGTCATGTTCATTGATCCTCTCACTCTCAGACCCCTTCTTAGTTTTCTTTTGCCTCTTAGCTTGTTGGGATATTCACTACTTATTTTAGTTTTCAGTCTTATTCAGTCCCTTTTATTCACTACTGCCGTGCACTAAGCAGGTCGACACAGTCTGCGAGGTGGAAGATCCATAGCATACAGGTGAGTCTGTAGGTGCTATTTTATCTTTGTGCATCTGTAGGCTCTGAAAACAAATGTATCTGCCCCCCTAAATGATTAAACGTGTGGTTTCTGTATTATGCATGCTGACATATGCATTGGTAATCATTATTCAACGGTATTCCTTTTCACTGAAATAAGAACCATGTAATGCTTATGATTTAATCTGGTTATCTAGACAACTAAATGGGTTAAGGCTATGCTTAGTCTCTTTTGGCATATGTAATGCGGGGAAGGAAACCAGTGTCTTTTGATAGGGATTTCTGGAGGTAACATGCCTCTGATTGTATGCACTGAATTTTAGATGCTATCTTGGGTACGACTGAGCAGTCTCGGATATACTTTAACCCAGACATCAACGCAACAAATAACTTGATTATAAGGTATAATCATGATTATCAATGCCTAGCTATTTTTTGATCTTGACTAACACAAAGGGTATAATGTGTAGTTTCAGGGAGCCGTGTAGTTTCAGGGAGCCCCGTTGCTTTCTCATAGAATTTGTTCAGATATAAATTTGCCTATTACCAACAATACATTGAATTATAATTATACTTGTTTTTTCTATGGCCTAATTGAACAGTAAGGGTCTCTCCTACTTTCATTTCTAAGAAAACAACTAAACCTACATACGGACATGCATCTCAATCTCTTGTTTCGAAGTTAAATTGTTTGTAGATACTTTTGATGTACCTTTCGAACCCATAAACTTAATGTTGTGCTTGTAATGTTGGTTCTGGGTTTAGAATCAATGTAATATGTGGATTGATATCCCACCAACCACAAATCAGAATTTCTTCTTTGGTATTCTCCTGGTTTAGAAAATGTACATTCTGGTTGGGGATTTCCATCGAGAGTGAATGTATAATCCAGCCAACCAACCCAAGATGTTTACCAGCACCATCATGATGATCTTTCTCAGCCTTCTCGGCCCAATCAGTCTTGTAATATTCATCTCATGGTAGGCATGCTCTGCAAAAATGCAGCAACGGCATTTTTTGTCATGTATGTTGAACTTGTGCTATGAACTGTTAGCATATTGGCTCTCCTTGCTTCGACTTTACTTAGGATATTCACTCCAAGGATAGGAAAATCACATACAATTTTCCACATTTACCCCACTGAATTAATTGCCTAACTGTTTAATGATTTTTTAGGAGGGCCAAGAAAAAGATGCAAAAGCATAGCTTGCTCCTTGATTCCAGTTTCTGCAGCCACCATTGATAAGCATGGGACTGAGCAAATGAGTATCGAAAGGAAGTCAAGGAAACTTTGTCCTCTGGGTTGCTCGCGATGTAGTTTTCCAACAGCCTCAGCGCCAAGTTAAAACTTCATCAATTTTGCAAACGGGGATATTACTTTTCTTCTTCTAGGATTACTGGTCTATTTCGACAAATGAAATTAGTTATTATAAATCTATTTTGATTAATGAAATGAATATATGTTTGTGATCTTGTTCCCGCGCTCGACTTGTAGTTGTAAACTTATGCATTTGGGGCTATTAAAACTTATGCATTTGGGGCTATTAAACGGAGGGCTATTAAAGGGAGGCAATTGACGTGCATGTCAAGAGGAGTTATTCGGTGGAAACCCACAGGTATTTAGCTAGATCATCTTACTCGGATACTAATATATAATATTGTTGTCTTCACCCAATTCTTGTGTCGGTGCCTTAAAAGATCATCTTAATCGAATACTGATATCACTTATGCAAGAGTCATGTTTGATCATTAAAAGGAATGGCCACGGATCCCCACGGACGCCGCCGCTGCTGCGGATCCCCACGGACATGCAGACGCCGCCGAATAGAGCAGCGCGTGGTCCGTGTAGGCGCAGCAGCAAGCAGGGGGCGAATCGACCTAATGCCAACATATGCAGCTGGCAGCCACCAGCCGGGTGAATCCATCTAATGTAGCAGTAAGCAAGCATTATGTGCACATGCAGCAGGAAGCTGCTCGTACAACATTCAATCAAGTTGCATGGAGTAGCTAGCTAGCTTCACACACGAATATGCATGTGTGTATCCTTCGAGGGTATTCATCTAATAATAATGGGGTTGGGAGGAGTATTATTGACTAATGGGTTGGATCAAACACTTAGTATGCATAGTAGTAATTTTTTGTTTGCAGTTTTGGAAGGCGGGGTCATGATCTGTTTGGCCTCTATGAGGCTCCGCCAGTGCTGGATGGTGAGGAGTGGTGATGTGTAGAGAAGAGAAGGGGCACCTTGCTTGAGATATCTCGATGGGGATTGGGTGTTGTTGCTACTGCTTTTTTTTTTCTGAACGAGATGTGGCGGCACCGATATGGGCTGAGTAGGGTAGCACGGCAAAAATGCTAATTGCTCCCTGACTCTCTTTCATTTGATTGCAGAATATTGTTATTACTTCCATCTCTCGCACTCTTGCAGGCTTTCAAAAGTGAGGCTGGGGCGCAGAGGTGAGGCAAAATTGGCGTGTGAATGTAAGGATTGAAATGTGATAGTTATCTTCTTTCAGTTGTTTGCTTCTGCTTATTGATAGAGATAATTATTCCCTATTTAGTAGAGATGTTGTCACTTATTAATATTCAGAATAATCTATGGTTCATTTGGTGTTCATATCACCATCCTAGCGACCGCTTTGTCCATGGCGTTTTTATCGCATCCAACCAGGTCATTATGAAACAAGAACGCATATCTCCACCCACTTCACGCTGACCCGCCACTAACCGAAAAACCCACGTACCGAGTCCTCCACCAGCCCTCACGCTCTTCAGTTCGTAACCACCGAAGAAAAAAATCTACGACAATTAACATCAACAAACTGGATGCTAGCAAAAATAGAGGATTGCAAGTTTGAACCGTTCTTGGGCCTGTGTGGTAGAAGAACTAAATATTTTGTTTCTTATATAAGGGCAGCGACTTCACTACGTTAGGTTGGATGGTTCGATATTTAGTAACATCAACAAACTGGATGCTAGCAAAGTGATAACATTTGGATGTTTTTGGAAATATAGCATCACGAGCCCAATAAGAGAGAAAAGCAAACATCATTATGAATGCCTTTAGATAATTACTTTACCTTGTGGTTATACTCTGCATTGCGTGCCTGGAGAGCTATTGCTTTCAGATCCAATTTAAAGTCCAGGTTGATAGTCGACACAATATTCTTGCCATCAGATCGACACGAGAAAGCAGAGTACACCTAGGAGAAATCAGACCAGGAAATAGCTTTGGCTCATACTTTCAAGCAACAATATAAAAAACATCAGTTCTAAAAGAAGGAAAGAGACAAGTTCTGTTAAAGAAAGAGAAAATATCATACATGATAAAATAGTGCTGACGGACCAGAATTCACATTCTAACCTGGTCGCATGATTCAAAGTTAGATTTTGGCCCAGTATCTATTTAATGTGCACAGTTCACAAAAATAATAATGTTGGATTTTATTTTGTTACAAGCGCCGACAGGCCATGATGCTTGAAGATATGGAGGCGACAAATCTGTGCGGACCCCCTCTTGGTGATAACTCTAGCCAAGCCCCTCTTATGTATATTATTCTTTTGGTTTGACACTGAACACTGGAGATGTAGTATTCTACCCTGATCAAGATACCAGCTTAACCACCACCTGATCATTTTGCAATACAACATGCACCAATTTGTGGATAGTTGTTTTGTAATCAATCATCTACTACATCTAAGTAAAACGTTGTTGCGTACATGTAACACACTCTAGCCTTCATTTTTTGCTTAACATTAGCAGAAGATGTGAAATAACAAATCTCACAGCAATCTGAAGCGATCTATTAGCTACTTCATCAGACAACAGACAGAAAGCTAGCTTATTCTCTTTCTTATTATATTTCTTCGTTTCTTTCTTTTTTATAATAAAACAAGCCAGCGGTATGATAAGGTTTTTGGCAGCGAAGTGGAGCATACACATGTGTACGTATATGTGCAAAGCTAGCTGTCCTACTTTATGATGACTTTCATTCCTATTCGAAATGCTCGTGTAGCACATGCAGATCATCTAACATGATGGATTTCAGTTTTAGTTACAACCAATCAAGCTAACATCAGTACAGAAGTTGATTTCCCAGTTCAAAGAAATAGTTGGTTGATTTCCAGTTAAATTATACTCCTCCTTGGCAAACTGGAACTATGATTATCCTAAATCCTACTTCTAGAGTTGCTGCAGATCAACAACTGCTCTGAGTACACGAGCTCTCCCCCTATTTGCAAGATCAGCAGTACAAGCAGTACATTTTCTGAGTATATTTTCAGGGTACTTCAAGCAAGATTACTAAAGTTACTGAAATTTTACTAAAACTGTGCCTACGACTACATCTCCTACTCATAACCTGTACCCATACTCATATAAATAAACTGTACCCTACTCCTAATCTGTACCCAAGCAGTACTACAAATCTGAACCAAATCCTGCAACCAGGAGTAAAGGGATGAGACAGGGGAAGTTCACCACGCGTTGGAGATGCTAGCTACGAAGAGCATCCTCGAGCAGATGTTCATCGTCGAGCATCACCTCGTTCGCCTTCCGGTCCTGGCGCCAGCCTATGTGCCCGCGAAGGGCTCAGCGCCGATGGGGTCGAGCATGGCCTTGTGGAGCCGCGGCCATGCCAGCACAAGCGGGTACCCAAACTTGTTTGTGAGCAAGGAGTATGCAGCTGGTGTAAGTTCAAAGTAGATACACCATGATGAAGTCTGCTCTTTTTCGACAAAACAATACAAAGTGCTGCCTGCCTCACCCTTTGTTGCCCTTTTGCACGCTCAAGTCTACCAACCTGGAGATGATGAGAATATGAGGTCAGGAATCAAAGATCAAGAAATGATGGAAGTAAGTTGTGGTCATGGCCAATTCCAAAGATCCCATGCACCTAGCCACAAATGCTATGGATGTTGCCTCACACTTATGAAGGAAAGAACCGTAGGATGTTTGAGGGAAAATATGCTAATGCCATGGTGGTATCTGAATTGATGAACAACGATATCTGCCTCCTGGACGACGTGACGAAATTTAGTTTTTTGTCAGCTGTACAACAAACAGCTTGCTTATTGATTCAATAATTCTGTTTTTTTCCTTGTGCTAGCTAAATGTGTGAATATAAAGCGACTTTATATATTGCTTAATGATTTAAATTCTCAACAAAAGTGTGCAAACCATAAACCAAACCACTTCACAGGGGATTAAGAGAGCGAGGGGAAGGGAGATTACCTGAACGCCGTACTTGATAACAGTACCGACGAGCTTTCCCATCATGTACGCGGCGAGCCTGTCCATCCTATACGCCTCGTCTCGTGCTCGCGCACCGCTGCCTCTCCTCCGCGCTGCCCTCCAGTCTCGCCGCGAGCTCCTTCGATCTCGCCCGCATGCTCCGACTGCTGCCTCCTCCCTCTTCCCATCCGCCAGCTCCTCCGGCAGCGTCCCCATGAGGAAGGAAAAGGTTGCTGCCTCCTCCACCAGGGGCCGCCCTCTTCCCGTCTATCAGCCTCGTCCCCAAGTGGAAGACGCGACCTGTTGCCTCCTCCGCGGCGTGTTACTGTTCGCCGTGGCCAGCATCTGAGGATAGGGGAGGTCGGCCTGGAGGTCTCATCCTATGCACAAGGCGGCGGGGAGCCGGAGCTCGCTGGATCGGATCTGGCAACGGACGGTGGGAGGCGGAAGAGTCTGGACTCCAGAGAGCTCGAGACAGAGCTGAGCCTGAGTGAGGTAGTAGCAGACTAGCAGCTACTTCTACTAGCTTCTTCTCTTATCTTTTTTCCTTTTTTTAGGTAGGAACAACGTTGGCGAAAATTCGTTTCTGAGCTCAGATGCTCCCATAATCATATCCATTCTTTTACCTCGAGATTTGTGGCCTCTTCAGTATTAATTCATGTATATTCGTAGTGTATTCTTGTAAATTGGAACTGAGCCTCCGCATTTACTCCTGGTAGGTAACGTCAGTTTTGACACTGTCCTCCCGTTCCCTACCAACGGCCCTTAGTTTTTACTCGCCATTGGTGACGGATCTCTCGGGTAAAGGCCACGTAGCTACCCACACCGTCCAAATCACATCATCGTTCCCATTACAGTAGTCTCTTTCATCGATCCTCTTTCTTCACCTCACCCCAATCCCCTTCCATGTGAGCCTCCGGATCTTCGTCGTTTGCCGCCCAGCAGTAGGAGCTCCTCCACATCATCCCATGTCCCTTCTGCGCCGATGAGGTTTGAATCCTCAGCAGCACCGGAAGCCCCTCGAGCAGTTGCTAATCAAGTCTCGCCAATCCCCGTCGATGCAGGCATCCAGCTCGCATGCATGTCCAGTTTAAGGAGCAATTTACCCCATCATGTAGCAGAAGACGCCGCTGATTTCTTTCAATGGGCATGCACCAAACCCCATCACCGATGCACATGGCGCCTGCTCCAAGGCTCGCGGCGCACAAGTTCTTTCAGCCGTAGCTGCTATGGTTACGGTTGAGTGCTTTTTTGTTATCATGCTCATGTACTTTGATTAGATTGGCGTATAGTATGTTAATTAGAACTGAACGGTGAGAACCTGTACCGAGTCCAGCAAGTCCAGTCTTGACGTTCTGTTCTGAGGTCCAGATGCCACCACTGACGGAGCCGTCAACCGCGCGCCTCAAAACCATCACCAGTGCTACTTCGAGGACCCACCGTATCACTGTTTTCTACACGTATATGCTAGGTACACCATTTTTCTGTCCAGCAGAGCTGTCCCATCAATGCTCTTTTCTCTAATCCCTAGGCGCGAGGCAACGGGCAAGATATCAGTACCAGCTGAGCCCGGGCACCAAATAGCCATGTTGGTCGGTTTCTTTTTTTTAGGGGAAGCAAGTTTTATTGCTTACGTGTGCGTGGGCATGTCACCCCAAGCACAACCAGCCACAATGGGCGGAACATCGGACTCCCAGTACAGTTACAGAGTTTCGGAGTTAAAACAACACTGACCAATCTTAGCTAATTCGTGGGCTACAGTATTGGCCTCACGACGACAGGCTCGGACCTTGCTGAATGAGAACCACATCTTCATTTGAAGCTTCAGGTCCTCGATGACTAGAGCGTATGGCGACGACTCGGCACGGGCAAAGTCCAGCGCTTCTTCTAGCAGTTTTGAATTTGTTTCAAAAGCCACCCGTAGCATACCACGATCAGCAGCTATGGTGATAGCACGTTCCATTGCTCTTAACTCCGCCCCAAAAGCATCAAAGATAGCATTGGTACTTCCTGCACCTGTATGAAGAATATTTTCATGGCTGTTACGAGCAACAACACCCCTTCCGCACGAGCATCGCCAGCATTGAAAGCTCCGTCCACATTAAGCTTTATGATATCATGAAGTGGCGGTCTCCAGCGTGTGCCAGTTTTGGCTTTCACATCCTTGCAAAAAAAATCAGCATATTCAAGGCTATAGCTCTTCGTTCGCCGAACGGTTTCCTCGGCTGACAGAGGAAGCTCACCTTCTCGTACCTTGTTACGGTTCTACCACCACTGCCACCACATGGTTAAAATCATGACCCTCTCTTGCTCATGTAAGGCCCATAACATATCCAATGTCTCATGTACTGAATGTGCTGCTTCAAGTTGCGCCCGGACATGTTCCATATCAAGCGATCGCCACAACACCTTAACTGCTTTGCACTTGACAAACAAATGAGCCCCATCTTCATCCATCCGACCGCAGAAGAAACACTTGGTGTTGTCAAGTTTGACACCACAGTTTGTCAGATTTATGCAGAGGGCTAGCAAATTATGTTCCAGATGCCATACGAACATTCTGATGTTATGTGGACACGGCAATGACCAGATACGCTTCCATGATTAGTCAGGGAAATAATTCAGATCACGAGCTACCATAGTACTGCTGCCGGTGCTCCTTCCTTTACGTTCCTTCTCTAGCTGGACATGAAGTTTGTATGCACCTCTGACAGAATGTCTTCCTCTCCCATCAAAGTGTCAGGCAGTAAAATCATCTACGCCTTGTCTCTGCGGGATCTGAAGAATATGCTTTACATCATCAGGCCATAAAATGTCTTTGATTAGAGATTCATCCCAACCTCCAGTAATTGGGCAAATCAGCTTGTTGACGTGGGTTAGAACAGTGGGGGAGCCAGGATTGGACCAAGCCCCGGGCCAAAAAAAACGTCGCAAGGGAAAATCTTAATGTCCATAAGGGTTTTAGCTACCTAAAAAGATACCCCATACAAAAAATGTCTCAGTTGCATGAAAAAATTATAATTTAAACTCAATGCTTAACAATGCAACGAAATAGATAAAAACATGATAAAAACTTCAAAGAACAGTAGATGATAAAAGAGTACCAAATCAATGGTTTGCTTCATCAGTGCCTCGCATAACCTCGTCAGTGGTGGAAGAAGAGTCAACACCTTCAAGGCATCGAAAGCAAAATATCATAAGAGAAGCATCAAGTGAAATAATTACTGTTGATACATATTTAAAAACTTACCACTTCGACGAGGTAAGAGCCCTTTGCGAGACCTATATGATTGAAAGCGATATACAATATCATCATCATCAACAGTTGCAAAATACATCTCGCTCAATATAGCAAACCATCCTATAATTCAGCCAATCATCACTCATCCTATTCCTCAACTCTGTCTTGATAATACTCATTGCTGAGGAAGCTCTTTCCACTGACGCGGTTGCAACAGGCGAAATCAATGCCAACTCAATGAGGCGATATACCAAAGGAAAAATGATGTGTCTACCAGTCTGAACCATCTTCACAGCAAGATTACCAAGGTCATTACAACTTAAAAAATCTGGATTAGCTCTCACATCAGTGATGAATGTTCCAAGCTGATTTCTAAGGACAAAAGAAATCTCATATGTGGAGAAGTCATCAGCATACAACTTAGCAAGTTCAACAAGTTTGTCTTCATCAAAATTAGCAAATAATTTCCTTGGATCAAGACAAGCAATGCATCTTAACAATTGAGTAGATCTTTCAGCAAAGCGGTTATTTAACTCAGTAATAACTTGGTCATGCACAACATTGAATAATTCGTATCTGAAGCGATGAAAATAAGTTACCATTGGACCACCACGCCCCCTTGATCGACCTCGAGTAGGAATTGTATCATCCATGTTAGGCAATATAATGTTATGTTTAACACAAAAGTCATTTTCTCTTCCAAGAGTTGATCCCAACAATTTTCTCTTAAGTCTTGAAGTTTCTCCAATGTGACACCAATCAAACTCACTGCAAGAACAATATTTTGATCTTTCCTTTGCAAACATTGTGACAACTCATTAGTCTTCCCCAATAGTTTCACATATCGGGGAGCGGGTGGCGGCCGAGCGGGGAGCGGGGCAACGACGTGCGGCGCGGGGCGGAGGCAAACGGAGTGGGGCGGCGACATGCGGTGCGAGGCGAAGTCGGACGGAACGGGGCGGTGGCTGGACCGGAGAGGAGGCAGACGGAGCAGGGCCGGAGAGGAGGCGGACGGAGTGGGGCCGGGCGAAGGATGGACTGGAGACGGGCGGGGTCGGGTCGGGGCGGAGGCGGCCGGAGCGGAGGCGAACGCGATGGGGCGGCGCGGCGGCAGGCGGCAGCCTAGGCGGGGTGGAATTAGTGGCGGGGGTCTGGATCTACGGCGGGACGAGGCCTTAGAAACTCTTGCAAACTATTTCAAGAGCCCGTGGCAACGCACGGGCACTCTACTAGTCACCATAAAGTTTTATCACGTTTGGACTTAGTTTGGTATGGTTTTTCTGTGAAACAAAGAAATAGGCAAAAAACAGGAACTAGCATTGGTGATGTAGGGTAGAACCCTAGATGCCCAATATTTCATGATTGGAGCGGATCCCATGATGAACACAACGAACACGAGGGGAAACACGAGAGAAATCACTCAAAGCAACACGATTCAATTACACATGTACTAGATCCTCGAAACACAAAGAGATACACAATCCACGATCAACAAAGGACCATACAAGTAGCAAGTTCTTCTCCGTGAGGTGGTCTTGAGGGGGTCTTCCTGTGAGGGGCCTTGAATCCGCTTGGGAGATCTTCTCTAAAGAGGTCGTGGACTCCAATGGAGAAGTAACCAAGTGGATGAGCAAAGCTCTATCTCTCAAATGAGTTAATCCTTTGCTAACCGTAGAAGGAGGGTGGAGGAGGAATATGTATAGTCTAAGTGGACGAAGGGGTGCATGGGCTTCGGCCTGACACGCAGTCGACACACAGGTGTCGGGCGTCCGACAGTTACCGGTCGTCCGGTGGCTCGTGAGGGTCCGGACATCCGGTACTTGTCAGAAGTCCAACGTTTTGGCTCGGGATGGTTAGCGTCGGATTTCCGGCAGGCATCGTACGTCCGGGGCGTTGGTCGTCCGGGCGGTATCGGACTTCTGGCGTTTTGGATCAGACCCGCATGTGTCGGATCTCCGAAGGGCATCGGTCGTCCGTAGGGTGGAGGGCGTCGAACGTCCGGTACTTGTCGGTCGTCCGCCGCTAGAGTCTTCGCTGGCTAGAACTTGGGCTAACCGGTAGAAGCTCCAGGTGTCGAACGTTCGACTTGGACCGGTCGTCCGATGTCTGTCAACTTCAGGCAACTTCTTCTCTTGGTCCAGGTACTTGGTGCCCTCACTGCCTTGTCCGTTGGATGTAGTTGTCCCGTGGCCTTCCTCCAAGCACCTGATCACACATAGGGTTTCCGCTTGAGTAGTAGCCATGTCTCATATGTAGGAAGTGGTAATTTGGAGAGGAGCGAGTTCACCTTATCTTCGATAGCCTTTGCTCAAGCCCATGTCATTGGTCCAAGTGGTGTCATGGGAGGTAGGTAGGTCCATGGGGATGACCTTGGGATGCTCCACATCATCTCCCCCCTTGGGAAAGATCCGACCTGAGATTGAAAGCTTCATCTCCATGTTAGGGAGAGAGATCTTTGACATTAAAGACGTTGCCCACGTTGTACTTGTCGCGCGGGAGGTCGATCTTGTAAGCGTTGTTGTTGTTGTAGTGTGCTAGCATCTTGAAGGGCCCGTCAGCTCGAGGGAGAAGCTTGGATTTGTTTTCATTGGGGAAGCGGTCCTTGCGAAGGTGTAGCCACACAAGATCTCCAATGTTGAATATCATGGGTTGCTTGTTGATGTTGAGCTTGGTCACGAGTCATTGTACTTGGTGCTCGATGGTGTGCCTTGTATCTTCATGCATCTTCTTGAGATAGTTCACTCGTGCACTTGCATCCATATTGATTCGCTCTTGTAGTGGTAGAGGGAGAATGTCCAATGGGGACAACGGGTTGAAACCGTAGATGACCTCAAAGGGGGACTTGCTGGTAGTCGAATGTCTTGTGCGGTTGTAGGCGTACTCGGCGATGGGTAGACACTCCTGCCACTCCTTGATGTTCTTCTTGATCAACACACGTAGTAGAGTGGAGAGTGTCCGGTTCGTGACCTCCATTTAGCCGTCGGTTTGAGGATGGTATGCCGAAGGGAACAAGAGCTTGATTCCGAGCTTGGCGCATAAGGTCTTCCAAAAGTAGCTCAAGAACTTGACGTCATGGTCCGAGACAATACTCTTTGGCACTCCATGAAGTCGCAAGGTTTCACTACAAAAAAGATTTGCAACATGTGAAGCATCATTTATCTTGTTGCATGGGATGAAATGAGCCATCTTAGAGAATCGGTCCACAACAAAAAACACAGAATCTTTGCCACTTCTAGTTCTAGGCAAACCAATCACAAAATCCATGCTAATATCTTCCCATGGGTCATATGGAATTGGAAATGGAATATAGAGACCATGGCATTGAGCTTTAGACTTAGCTTTGCGACATGTCGAGCATCGGTTGGTGAAGCGTGAGACGTCGCGGAACATCTTGGGCCAAAAGTTGTTCTTGGAGAGCATCACATATGTCTTCTCACGTCCAAAGTGTCCCATGAGTCCTCCTCCATGAGATTCTTGCAAAAGTAACAAATGAAGAGAAGACTCGGGGATACATAATTTGTTGGCTCTCATAAGATAATCATCTTTGACGTAATAGTGTTCCCAAGATGTATGCGTCAAACTTTTTCCATAAGGAATAGCAAAAGTAGGATCATGCGCATAAAAGTCTTTTATGTGCTCAAAACCAATGACATTCAATTCAAGTTGGGTAACAAGCATGCATCTATAGGAAAGCGCATCCGCCATGACATTCTCTTTGCCTTTGATGTACTTGATGACATAAGGAAATGACTCAATGAATTCACTCCACTTAGCATGACGTTTGTTCAATTTAGTTTGACCCTTAAGATACTTAAGTGTTTCATGATCGGTGTGGAGAATGAACTCATGAGGGCGGAGATAATGCTCCCAAACATGAAAGACTCTTACTAGGCGTATAACTCTTTGTCATAGATGGGGTAATTGAGTTGCGCTCCAGAAAGTTTCTCGCTAAAGTAGGCGCTTATCTTGTATTAACACACCTCCTATGTCATAACCGCTAGCATCGCAATGTATCTCAAATGGTTTATCAAAGTTGGGTAATGCAAGCAAAGGAGCATGTGTAAGCAAATTCTTAAGCTCATTGAATGTGGTATCTTGAGATGGTCCTCAAACAAGAGGTGCATTCTTCTTACTCAAGGCATGTGAAGGTAAAGCAATGGTGCTAAAATCCTTCACAAGTCTACAGTAGAAACTGGCTAAACCAAGAAAACTTCACACTTGTTGCAAATTTGTTGGTTGGGCCCAAGTTTTAATAGCATTGATCATAGATTCATCTACATTCACACCCTTAGAAGATACTACAAAACCCAAGAAAACAAGCTTATCCTGAAAAGGCATTTTTCCATATTAGCATAAAGGCTCTCTTTCCTAAGGTTTTACAACACGGTTCTAAGATGGGTGACATGCTATTTGAGAGACTTGATAAATACAAGAATATCATCGAAATAGACCACAACAAATACACCAATGTAGGGCCTAAGGACAAAACGCATAACTCGCATGAAAGTACCGAGTGCTTCGGATAAACCCATTGGCATCACAAGCCATTCATATAGGCCAAATTTGGTCTTAAATGTGGTTTTCCATTCGCCACCTTCTTGTATGCGGATTTGGTAATAGCCACTTTTAAGTTCAATCTTAGAGAAAATGGTGGCTCTGCTAAGTTCATCTAGCATGTCGTCTAAGCGTGGAATGGGGTAACGATATCTAACCGTGATAGCATTGATAGGATGACAATCGGCACACATGCGAAATGTACCATCTTTCTTGGGAACAAGGATTACCGGGGTGACACATGGGCTCAAGCTTTCTCATACATGGCCGTTGTCGATGAGTTGTTGTACTTGCTGTTGGATCTCCTTGGTTTCCTTGGGGTTGACATGGTAGGGAGCCTTGTTAGGAAGGGGTGCTCAGGGGATGAGGTCGATGCGGTGTTCGATGCCTCGAAGGGGAGGTAAACCCGGAGGTAGCTCGTCGAGGAATACATCTTGGAAATGCTGCAATAAAGAAGATAACACTAAAGGTAGATTGTGAGAGGTGTTAGTTTTTGGTGCCTCATCCTTGCACAAAAGGACATAGTGCATAACACTTGATGGGTTCTCACACACTTCTCTCATCTCACTTTTTGTGGCAAATAGCACTAAGTTTTTCTTGTCGATCATCGTGGAGGCACTCAATTTGGGCTTGTGGCGCTCACACTCTTTTGGGTGGTTCGCTCTCTCACTATTTTCTCCATGACGGGTGGCTTTCTTGTCGGCGATCACTTGACTTGGTGACATAGGTCGTAGCACGTACTCCTTTCCCTTCATCTTGAAGCTATAGTGATTGGTACGCTTGTTGTGGATGACGCCTCAGTCAAATTGCCATGGCCGTCTGATGTAGGGCGGAACCCTAGGGGCCGATCTTTCACGTTTGGAGTGGATCCCTACGAGGAACATGAAGAACGCATGGAAGAACACGAGGGAAATCACGGGGGAAAACGAGAGAAACACTCAACCAACACGAATATGATCACACATGTGCTAGATCCAAGGAACACAAAGAGATTCACGGTCCAAATCCAACAAAGGACGATACAAGTGGCGGTAGCTCATCTCCGAGAGGAGGAAAAGGGGTCTTGAATCCATGGTGGATCTTCTCCGAAGAGGCCGCGGTCTCTCACGAGGAGGAGATCCGAATGGATGAGCAAAGCTCTATCTCAAATGAGCTAATCTTTTGCTAACCCTAACTAGGAGGAGGTGGGGGAGTATATATAGTGCTAGCCCACGAAGGGGTAAGTGAGAGGGGGATACATGGGCCCTTGGCCCGTTCTCTGCGCACAGGCAGGTGCCGGATGTCCGGGCTGGGGCCGGATGTCCGGGCTGAGGCCGGATGTCCGGGGCTTCGCGACGGGCCGGATGTCCGGGCTGGCCTGGGTGCCCTACGGTTGCTCTCTGGACAGGCGGGGTCCAGATGTCCGGGCTGGGGGCCAGATGTCCGGCGGCTCGGGAAGAGCCGGATGTCCGAGCCTCTAGCCGGATGTCCAGGCTAACGAGGTTCGACTTCGGGTGCGTTCTGTGATGGGTGCTGGATTTCTGGTGTCGGGCCGGATGTCCGGGCTGGTCCGGATGTCTGAGCTGGGGTCGGATGTCCGGGGCCTATAGCAGCTGGCCCTTCTTCCTTCTGCTCTTCCATGCTTGGCCTTGGTCCTTTGATTCTCCATGGTCATCTCGGTTGTACCTGAGTATAGGCAAGGTCCATGCATGAGGTAGTAGCCATGTCTCACATGTGGAAAGTGACGGTTCGAAGAGGAGTGAATTCACCTTGTGTCCAATGGCGCATAGTCGAGGTCTCATCTTATGTATCCTTGGGGCTTGGAGAGTAGCCGGAGTGTACGTGGGGATGAACGTGGGATGCTCCGCATCATGTCCCCCCCCCCCCCCGGGAAAGATCCGACCTCGGATCGTGATCCTCATCACCATGGAAACGGTTCTCGTGGATGGACTTGTAGTTGGACGAAGTTGAAGGCATGGCACAATCCAAGTATTCCAAGGTGTCGCCAGAGTGGTATACATGCAAAAGGAGCAAACACAAACAACACTCGGAAATACAATGGTTAGCGCACACAAAGTGTCCATCATGTAAGAATGAGTCCGTGCGGCAAGATAGTGCGTGACAAAGCGCATGAAGCTTATCAAGATGATCTAGAATTGTATGCAAAGCATTCATGGGAGCAAATGCAATCATTGTGCACACAAATGTGTTATGAATATGAGCAATGCAACCACGGTGCAAAATGATGTCATAATGGGATGGTTTATCAAATGCATGAACATGGCAATGGATGCCTAGTATGTGGATATTATCATGCAAGTGATGGTCGACAATATGATCATTATGTATGAATATGCCATCAAGGAAGATCACAACAAATTTGCTAAGGAAGTGACAAGCTCAAATATCATGGATGACATGGGAATACAAGATGCAACAAGGCAATCATAATGTGAGTCAATCCATGCATGGGGTGCAAACTTATGGTAAGTATGATATGTCCATCGAGCATGACATGTATGAGCACAATCAACAAATATGGAGGTGTTGGTGTACCAATGCTCGATGTCGTGCCATGAGTGGAAGTCCGAAGGTGCATCCAAGAAATGTGAGCGCTCCTCAATGTGAAGGTCCATAGAGCCAATTTCCAATGTTGCTCCTCCATCCAATAGATGTAACATGTAGATAACAAGAAGGAAGCAACAATGAAAGAGTGACCCATCCAATATGCGTATTTGAGGATGGCTCAAAGAGAAGGAGTTCACCTTATGAATGTTCCGGAAGATGTTGGCGTTGCACATCATGTATGCCTTCACATAACCAATATGTCTCATGACGGTAATGCCTTGTGAATCCTTCAAAACGAAAGAACATGACAAACACTCAGAAAAACAAATGAGGTTAGCGGATGTGCAAAACCTATCATTCGTGTGGTAAAATACCCAACAAGTGTATGCATCATGCTCATCATAAGAAATTACAAGGGAGCATTTCATAGTATGGAGGCATATGATGCAAGAACAACCAAATACAAGAGGCTCAATCAAACAAGCATGCATCATAAGTAAAGTGTCAAAGTCTCCAAGATCAATAAGCATAGTATGGTTGCACTCAATACAAGTGGATATGAAAGAGGCAACTAATGGACACAAGAGACAATGATCAAGATATATCATGTGAGAGGCATGAGAATATATGTCATCAACCCAAGAAAGCAAGTAATAGTGGAACATGGGTGATGCAACATAGCAAGCAATCATAGCGATCAAGTCAAGCAAGCTAGTAGTGCGAAGATGCAACATACTAGGAGGAATCATGGCAAACATGTCATTGGTGCAAATAGTGTGCATGAATAATTCACATGACATAGCATAAGCATGAAAGCAAGATATGAGCAAAATATCATCAATGTATTGGCGAGAGGCCATATGTGAATAGCAATGGGACATTATGACTCTCCCAACACAACAAGCATTAATATCATGGGGCACAAAGAAATCATGGCAATAGCCACTAGGATCTCCACCAAGCATGCAAATACACATAGAAGTAGCATAATGGTGAATCATGGGTAGATGCAAGCAAGGGTCACAATTGCATGGCAAAGGCATAGGAGCAAGCATAACATGCTAAGTGAACACAATATTATGGGCATAAGGTGACAAGTGGTAAATAGCCCATAGCCGTGTGAGATCCAAGTAGAAGAGATGCGTGTAGTCCTTGCGCGAAGGGAACGGTGGTAAGGATAGTCCACGGGATCCCAAGTCATCGATGCTCTCGAGAGCTCGTTTCATCAACTCATGGGATTGTGAGGTTGACGAGTATATGTGAGTACCTACACAAAACAATGGCAAAGGAAAAATTGTGTGTGCGTGGTATATGTACACATCATCCATCATGATGCGCACGTTCATGTGTCAGTTAGCACAAAATATCAAATGCTCAAACAAATGAGATGCGTGATATAGAAACATGTCATCCATCATGAGAGGTTTGTTATTATGTATAGCATAATGGAGACTCAAATTGTGTAATGCATCACGAGTAATATCTAGAGCATGGTTATTCATGTAATGCATATGGTGCACGCAAACATGGGAATCATGCAAAGTATGAAATGCTTCAAGATCTCCTAATATGTATGAGGAAACTATGGGGGTCTCCTCATGAGCATGAGTAGCAACATCACGTGGAGAATATTGACAATATCCAAAACAATGCATATTTGGAACAATGTGATCATGGCATGACATAGTAGATGAATTGCGCATATCATGTAAAGGAAGCATGGCAATATCATCACATGAAAAACAAAAGCCAATGACCATCATCTCGTCATCTATGCCATAAGTGCAAATGGGATTGATTTTAATGGGGCATGCATAGTTACTATGTTGAGATTGTAATGATGCAATATGGGAGATCTCACTCATAGCATATGACAAGTTCAATGGGTTGTCAAACATGATGTGACCAAAAGAATTTTTACATGATATCCTATGGAGCATAGCATCACAACTAGGCAACTCAACATGCTCATCATCATATTCATCATAAATAGGTAAGTCAAGGCATGAAGAAGTCTCACTAGCATGAAGCATGGTAATAGGTGGGTCAACATCATGGGAGCAATCGATGTTAAGAGAGTCCACTAGTGGGACAAGAGAAGCACCATCACCTATGTTACCTTTGGAGCGTCGCCCATGTGTTGTAGGTGAGGTGTCGAAGATCCCCTCGTTGTCATTCTCATCTTGATGGAACCATGTGGGGGGTGTATCATCGTCCACCATGGCCATCGGTCTTCCCATTGGAGGGATGGACTTGTCGAGGGTAGGCATGTCGTCATGTAGGAGACTTAGCACCAAAGAAGAAAACACACTAGGAGTAGAGGTTAAGTCGTTAGAAATCATAGTGGCCTCACATGCCGTCTCAACTACCTCACTCACTACGTGTTGTGGCTCACTCACTCCCTCAAGAATGCACTCACTCATATGGTTGGTGGAGTCACTCAAATGGCTCTCAACCTCACATAGGATGTGTGGCATGCTCTCATGTGTGGGGATAGTGGTGGTCACACTCATCCTCTCATAGGAAATGCTCTCAATGTCACGTATGGTGGAGTCACTCATGTCACTCATGGGGTGGTGGCTCTCCTCACATGAAAAATTGGGCATCTCGACATATGTGGGTGTAGGAGAGATGTAGGTGCAAATGTCTCCATGCGTGGTCGCGTAGCTTGACTCGGAGTATGAGTCCAATATGGGCGTCGTCTTCATGTTGTTGAAGAGGTTCGTGCTCGTCGCCGTAGTCGAAGGGGATGGCCCTTGCTCGACCGTCTTGTCGCCGTCTTGTTGTTGGAGGTCCATATGATGTGGCACCTTGTAGCTCGTCTCCATGACCGAAGGGAGTTTCCCATGCTCGGCCATCTTCCTTGAGGAGCTTCCGAAGATGGAAGTGTCGCCCTCGCTCGTAGGTAGTTGCCTTGGACTTATGAAGTCGATGTAGGCGTACACGTGGGAAGTAGGCTAAGATGCCGTACGTCCAAAGGCGAAGATGCCTTGATAGCACTTGGCAAATATGCCGAAGTGGTGGTGGTAGCCGTAGCTCCATCTTGGTGGTGCTCGTCTCGCGGTCTTCTCTTTTGCTCATGAAGCTTGGACTTGGTGTGAAGTAGGGCTTGTTGGGACTTGTGCATTTGCGCTTGTGGAGCATCATCATGATGATGATGTCGTTGTCGTGCTTGAGCTCGTAGGCGTTCGTCGTTGTCGTGCACATGATGTTTGTAGGTGACTTGCCCTTCATGATGATGTTGATCACGATTGTGATGGTGGTCATCACGAAGATGTGGACATGGACGAATTGCGCTTGCATCGATTTCGTGCTCCGAAGACTTGTGGCTTGAACGTCACCGCCTTGAAGATGATGAAGGGGAAGAAGACTTGATCAAGGCACAAATTTCCTCCATCCTTGCATCTTGCTCCTCTTTTTGCGTGGAAAGCCTCTTGTCGATGTAGTCCCTTTTCCTTGCTTCGGAGTGACGAATGTCGATGGAGATGTTCTCGATGCGCTCACACAATCTTGATTGTGCGCCTTGTATTTGTCGTTGTAGATCGAAGATAGACGCTTTAGAGATGTAGTTGTTCACGCCGTCGTTGTTGTCGTAGACCGGAGAGGAAATGCCTTGCCTATCCATCACAAGACTTGAGCAAATATGAGTGGGAGAAAGATAAGAACTATACCAAATGTACCTTGACCAATGTTGAAGATGGATCAATGATCACTCAAATGTGTAACAAGGAAATAGCACAATTTGTACCAATTCTTGTCGGTTCTCACACCTACACAAGTAAGGCTTATGGTGGAGCTCGGTGAGGATAGTGGCACAAAAATTTGATGCAAAATGTTAGCAAGAGTCAATAATGTTGAAAGAGATTCACAAATTTGCAAGAGAAACAAGTAGACCAATATCAATATGTGGCACACGGAAACACACACACAAATAGATAAATGGGGTCGTGCAACCAAGGAATGAGCACAAAATGTGGAATCCACGGAAAACGCTCATGTTGCACAACTCAAGAGAGACGCTAGCACGATTGCTCAATAGGCGGATACGACACTTGTGCACAACATATAAGATGCAAAATGTAGTTATCCCAAGTATGCTATGTATGTATGGTTCCTGGTGTTTCTCTTAAGATGATCCAAGATGATCGGATATGACAATCTTATATGCAATGTGGTATGATGCTATGGCACTTGCTTACAAGCTTCCTTGCTTCTCTTTTTCTTTGCTTAAAAGCTTATTCTTCTTTTTTTGTATGGCCACTTTTGCACAATGCACAAACCAAGATACCAATTGTGTATATGCGGGAACAAACTTGTGAAACAAGATATGATACCAATATATGCACCACGATGATATGGTATGTATGCTATGGGAAGTATGATTACAAATGTGACAAGTCACGTTGCCGGCAATACTCAAATGGCTAGTCTCGATAGGCAAGTAACGCAAAATGGGCTAGGGGTTAACAATGCAATGGCAAGGGGAATATACAATGGAGGGGTACCACGATACCAAGATGATATGGAGGTTACCGTCCGATGATGATGAGTAGCGGTGTTCTTGATGTAGAAACCAAGATGATGGAGACTCGTCCCTAAGTAGCCGAAACACCTTAGGAAACGGAAAAACCGCGAACTCAAAATCTCAAATGACAAATGTCAAATGGCGGTAGCGGAAAGCGGTGGTGGTTTTGCACTAGGCAATGCAGAAGTGGGATAATGGGTTATGCGAGTCAATGTTGAAGTTGTCGTCCCTAAGTAGACGAAACACCTTAGGAGACACAAGCCACAACTCAAACAAAATTGGGTTAAATTGGGGTGGAAATGTATGGTGGGCAAGGTTATGCGGAAGTGGTGGTGGTGGTTGATGAGGAAGTAATCGTCCCGAGGTAGCCGAAACACCTTAGGAGACTCGAATCACTACTCAAAAAACCTCAAATGCTATGGTGAACAAAATGGGTTAGGTTGCGGAAGTCGGTGGTGGTGTAGCGGATGATATGGTTGTGGCCCTAGGAAAAGATGCCAATATTCACAAAATTTGATGGAGTCAAATGGTGTTGCAACCTATCTATATGGATGGGGAATGTCAATAGCTACTCAATGAGCTAAAGAACACGAAAATTGGACTCCGGATGTGAAAGTTATGGGCAAAACGGTGAAACATCGAAGGCTGAAATGACAGTGGGCGGACATCCGGGGGTTTGGCCGGATGTCCGGGACCTGATGTCCAGAAACTTGCGCGAAAATGCACTATAGGAGCCGGATGTCCGGGCTAATGGCCGGATTTCCGGGATGGCCGGATGTCCGGGGGTCGGGCCGGATGTCCGGGCTCCAAATCCGAGGATGAACTCGAGGAACTCAATTTTGGGGCGGAAATTGATGATTTTGGGGGCAAAATTGGAGAGATTTTGTGGATGAAAGATGGGGAAACTTGGGGAGATGCTAGATCCACTTGAAACCAAGAAATCCATGGATCAAAATCAGCAAAACATCATCAAGCTAACAAATCACAAAAAAAAATTGGGGGCAATTTTTGGTGGGGATTTTCGGATTTAGGATGAAATCAACAAAATCCAGCTAGAAAACGAGGGGTAGGGGCTCCAAAAACGTGATCAACATGGCTCATGATACCAAGATGATGTAGGGCGGAACCCTAGGGGCCGATCTTTCACGTTTGGAGTGGATCCCTACGAGGAACACGAAGAACGCACAGAAGAACATGAGGGAAGTCACGGGGGAAAACGAGAGAAACACTCAACCAACACGAATATGATCACACATGTGCTAGCTCCAGGGAACACAAAGAGATTCACGGTCCAAATCCAACAAAGGACGATACAAGTGGCGGTAGCTCATCTCCGAGAGGAGGTCTTGAATCCATGAGGGATCTTCCCGTAAAGGGGTCTTGAATCCATGGTGGATCTTCTCCGAAGAGGCCGCGGTCTCTCACGGGGAGGAGATCCGAATGGATGAGCAAAGCTCTATCTCAAATGAGCTAATCTTTTGCTAACCCTAACTAGGAGGAGGTGGGGGAGTATATATAGTGCTAGCCCATGAAGGGGTAAGTGAGAGGGGGATACATGGGCCCTTGGCCCGTTCTCTGCGCACAGGCAGGTGCCGGATGTCCGGGCTGGGGCCGGATGTCCGGGCTGGGGCCGGATGTCCGGGGCTTCACGACGGGCCGGATGTCCGGGCTGGCCTGGGTGCACTGGGTTGCTCTCTGGACAGGCGGGGTCCGGAGTCCGGGCTGGGGGCCGGATGTCCGGCGTCTCAGGAAGAGCCGGATGTCCGGGCCTCTGGCCGGATGTCCGGGCTGACGAGGTTCAGCTTCGGGTGCGTTCTGTGATGGGTACCGGATTTACGGTGTCGGGCCGGATGTCCGGGCTGGTCCGGATGTCCGGGCTGGGGCCGGGTGTCCGGCGCCTGTAGCAGCTGGCCCTTCTTCCTTCTCCTCTTCCATGCTTGGCCTTGGTCCTTTGATTCTCCATGGTCATCTCGGTTGTACCTGAGTATAGGCAAGGTCCATGCCTGAGGTAGTAGCCATGTCTCACATGTGGAAAGTGAAGGTTCGAAGAGGAGTGAATTCACCTTGTGTCCAATGGCGCATAGTCGAGGTCTCATCTTATGTATCCTTGGGGCTTGGAGAGTAGTCGGAGTGTACATGGGGATGAACGTGGGATGCTCCGCATCATCATCCAAGAAGGAGGTGGCAAACGGACATCGGAACGACATCACACTCCAAAGTATCTTCATATGTTCCGATCTTGAAGGAAACTTGCACCATATGTTCTACTTGGATAGTGCCGGAGTCGCTTACCCATTGGACCTTGTAGGGATGTGGGTGCTTCATCTTGACCAATTGGATCCTGGAGCATAGTTCTTCACTCGCCAAGTTATGGCAACTCCCTCCATCGATGATGACCTTCATGGACCTTCCATTGATGTTCGCCTTTGTGTGAAAGATATGGAATCTTTAGTCTTCGTCTTGGTGATGTTGAAGAGTCAAGACCTTGGAGACAACAAGAGCGGGGCTCGAATCTTCGTCACAAAAGACTTGATCATCTTCATCTTCGTTCACTTGCCGGTGCATGGCCACTTGCTCAAGGGCGTCCAATTCCTCTTCACTCATGGAGTCATAGGTTCCGTCGTCGTTGAGGATCATGGTGTGCTTGTTGGTACACTCGAAGGACTTGTGGCCTCTACCGCCGCATGTGAAGCACTTGATTGAACTTGTCTTGACGGTCTCATCGGTTGGAGTAGATGATGATGAAGCTCTCGGATTGAAGTTGCTTGTAGTAGGAGGATGACTTGAAGATGTCGAAGTTTTCTTATAACTTGACTTGTCACCGTTGCTTGTAGAAGGTTTGGTGTATGTAGGAGGTGTTGGACTCGTTGAAGCTTGGTTGTTGGAGAAGTTGTAGCTCTTGGAATAATACTTGGCATACTTGAAGTCATCTTTCACTTGACGTTCCGCCTTGGTAGCTTGGTGAACTAGCTCGAGGAGGTTGGAGTAAGGTTGGAAGTCGGCGATCTTCTTCATAGGATGATTGAGTCCATTCAAGAAACGTGCCATAGTTTGCTCATCATCTTCCGTGACATTGGATCTTATCATGGCAATTTCCATCTCCTTGTAGTATTCTTCAATGGTCTTTGTTCCTTTCTTGAGGAGTTTGAGTTTCTTGAAGAGGTCGCAGTTGTAGTAGGTTGGCACAAAGCGCGCTCTCATGACATCCTTCATTTGATCCCATGTTGTGATGGGTGGTTCACCTCTTGCCTCGTGGCGTTCAAGTACTTGCTCCCACCAAATGAGGACATAGTCTTGGAATTCAAGGGATGCCATGGCGATCTTCTTCTCTTCCTCATAGTTGTGCAAATGGAAGATCTTGTCGACTTTCAAAGCCCATGAAAGGTACTCTTCGGGATCATTGCTTTCATTGAACTTGGGCATGGTGAACTTGAGCTTGGCGTAGCGTTGCTCTTCATTGTGTTGGGGTCGAGGGTGATGACGTCCTTGACGAGGATGATTGTCTCCCTCAACTTTGTCTTTACGTGGAGGATTCCCATTGTCTTGTTGCTCTTGGCGAACTTGTGGTTCTTGTCGAGCTTGTGGAGGAGCTTGAGGAACATTTTGGTGCAATCGTGCTTGATAGATCCTCTCTTGAACTTCGTCGCGAAGTGCTTCTTCTTGCTCACGAGTATGCCGGTTACATGCGGCTACGGCACGATTGGTGTTGAGGAGGGCATGTTCCGCCTTAAGGGCTTGTGCTTCATGCCGTTGTTTTTGTTGACGTTGTGCCTCGGCATCTTGTTCGTCTTGGTGTTGGCGCGCTCACTCTTCTTCTTGTTGGCGTTGGCGTTGCCTTTCTTGTGCTTGCGCAAAGGTAGCTTGATTTTGGCGATGACGATGTTCTTGCGCGTGAAGTTGCACTTGGTGATCGGTGTCATGTAGAGGATTGCGGTTTGCTTGACAGTCTTGGCGTGCGGCTTGGCGAAGAGTGTTCTACGGTGGTGTACTTGATTTGTCGGAGGAGTGTCGACTTGAGTGGCTCCATATTGAATATGATGACGAGGTCGAAGAGCGGTTGACCAACAAGGCGTGAATCTCATCAATTCTTGCATGTTCTCTTGTTTTTGTTCGTCAAGCTTGTTGTCGAAGTAGTCTCTTGTACGTTGCTCGAAGAGTCGCAAGTCGGTGGCGGGATTGTCTATGCGGTCGCTCAATGCTTGTTGTTCTTGATGCAAAGCTCGTTGTGCACCGAATAGGTGGTTCTGGGTGATGTAGGTGTTCGAGTCGTCGTCTTGCTCAACGAAGAGTGGGTTGGTAGAAGAACTTGGCCTATCCATCATTCCAAGCAAATGTGTAAGTGGGAGAAAGAGAAGAACTATACAAAATGTACCTTGACCGATGTTGAGGGTGGATCAATGATCACTCAAATGGGTAATAAGGAAATAACACAATTGGTACCAATTCTTTTCAGTTCTCACACCTACACAAATAAAGCTTTTAGGGGAGCTCAGTTAGGATGGTGGCACAAAAATTATGCAATTGTTAGTGGACTCAATAATGTTGGAAAAGATTTGCAAATTCGCAAATGTAACAAGTAGACCAAGCAAGTAGTGGTACACGGAAACACACACGCAAATAGATAAATGGGGTCGTGCAACCAAAAATGAGCGGAAAATGTGGAATCCACAGAAAATGCTCTTGTTGCACAACACTAGAGAGACGCTAACACGATTGCACAATAGGCGGATACGAGACTTGTGCACAACCTATAAAGCAAAAATGCAATGACTTCTATCTCAAGTATGCTATATGTATGGTGTTCCGATGATATGATCCAAGATGATCGAGTATGACAATCTTAATGTAGTATGATGCTATGGTTCTTGCTTAAAAGTTGTTTGCTTACCGTTTCCTTTTTGCTTAAAAGATTGTTTGGATCTTTCTCTTTTGAGCTCTTTATCATGCAAAATTGATGAACCAAGATAGCAATTGCGTATATGCTATGACAACCTTGTGACCCAAGAGATGATACAAAGATATGGACATCAAGATGATGATATATGCGATGATCACTAATGTGCACAAGTAACAATGCCCACAATACTCAAATGGCCAGTCTCGATGGGAAAGGTACGCAAAAATGGGCTATAGGGTTATCAAAGCAATGGCAAGGAGTACACAAAGTGTCGTCGAGGTTACCGTCGAGGGTTACTCGTTTGTAAGCAAGGACGGGTGATGGTGAAGTGGCCGTTGTTGATGACAAGTCCGTACGAAGATGAGCGGCAGTGATGTTGATGTCGAACCGTCCCTAAGTTGCCGAAACGCGTTCGGAAACGAAAACCGCAACTCAAATTGTCAAAGAACATAACGTGTCAAAATTTGTCGGAGTGCATAGCGGGTAAGCAAAGGTGGTGGAGGAAAGTGGTGGTGGTTTGATAATTGGGGTTATCGGAGCGTTGGAGCGGAGAGTGGTATTGTGGTGCGTATGCGGAAGTGGAAGTGTAGCTGCAATGCGGAAGTGTGGTCGGTGGCTGAAAATTTTTGTGCAAAAATTTCAGCTTGTCAGGGAACGTCGGACATCCGGTGGTGGTCGGACGATCGTTACTCATCGGACGTCCGGTCGCTGTCGGACGTCCAGTGCCCGGGCGATTTCGGGCACGAGATGAACTCAAGTTTTCGAGTTGGAGGTGGCAAAATTGGTCGAATTTGGGAGATTTTGTGGATGGAAATGGGGGAATTGAAGGGGAAAAGCTAGATACACTCGAGTCAAAGAAAATCCACGGATCAAATCCAACAAAACTTCATCGAAACCAACAAATCACAAAAAAACTGGGGCTATTTTTGTGGAGATTTTCAAAACTAGGACGAAATCAACAAAATTAGGCTAGAAAAGAGGGGTAGGGGCTCCAAATTCGTGATCAACGTGGCTCATGATACCAAGATGATGTAGGGTAGAACCCTAGATGCCCGATCTTTCACGATTGGAGCGGATCCCATTGAACACGGCGAACACGAGGGGAAACACGAGAGAAATCACTCAAACCAACAAGATTCGATTACACATGTGCTAGATCCTTGAAACACAAATAGATACACGATACACAATCAACAAAGGATGATACAAGTAGCAAGTTCTTCTCCATGAGGAGGTCTTGAGGGAGTCTTCCTATGAGGGGTCTTGAATCCACTTGGGGGATCTTCTCCGAAGAGGTCGTGGACTCCAATGGAGAAGTAACCAAGTGGATGAGCAAAGCTCTATCTCTCAAATGAGCTAATCCTTTGCTAACCCTAGAAAGAGGGAGGAGGAGGAATATATATAGTCTAAGTGGACGAAGGGGTGCATGGGCTTCGGCCTGACATGCAGTCAACACGCAGGCGTCGGACGTCCGACAGTTCCCGCTCGTCCGGTGGCTCGTGAGGGTCCGGATGTCCGGTACTTGTCGAGAGTCCGTGTAACGCCCCGGACACACCCGCCGGTGGTCGTTACTCCTGGCGGGATCTAGACTGGCCCCACAGATCAATACTAGTCTTTTCTGCGCACTTTGTCCTCACTCGTGCGCACCCGGGAGCAACTTCGGTCGGTCACCCATCTGAAACTACTCCAAGTGAGCACGCTTAACTTTGGAGTTACATGCGAATGGGATCCGGAAAAGAAGGAATTCCTTATTGATATGAGTAGTCTATCATCCCTAATAAGCCGGCTATTACATACACCCCCACTCGGAGGAACCGACGTCCTCGTCGGGCCACGAGAACGTTCCCTCTTGGCACAACCGTCGTGCATCCGGTCCCGTACATGTGCCATGTCGTGTGCCACGACGGGTCACAAACGTCATGAACAACATGACCGCACACCTGTCGCAACCATCCGTAACCGCGAGGGTCGGCTCGATACCAACTTGTAACGCCCGGACACACCCGCCGATGGTCGTTACTCTGGCGGGATCTAGATCGCCCCACAGATCAATACTAGTCTTTTTCGCGCACTTTGTCCTCACTCGTGCGCACCGGAGCAACTTCGGTCGGTCACCCATCTGAAACTACTCCAAGCTGAGCACGCTTAACTTTGGAGTTCTGTCTGAATGGGATCCCGGAAAAGAAGGAATTCCTTATTGATATGAGTAGTCTATCATCCCTAATAAGCCAGGCTATTACAGTCCGACGTCTTGGCTCGGAATGGTCTGCGTCAGGTTTCGGGCCGGCGTCGGATATCCAGGGCGTCAGTCGTTCGGGCGTTCTCAGACTTCTGGAGTTTCGGCTCAGACCTGCAGGTGTCAGATCTCCGGAGGGCGTCGGTCGTCCGGAGGCTGGAGGGTGTCAGACGTCCGGTACTTGTCGGTCGTCGACCGCTGGAGTCTTCGCTCGCCGGAACTTGGGCTGACGAGTAGATGCTCCAGGTGTCGGACGTACGACGTGGACCGGTCGTCCGGTGGCTGTCAACTTCAGGCAGGTTCATCTCTTGGTCCAGGTACTTGGTGCCCTCGATGTCTTGTCCGTTGGATGTAGTTGTCCCGTGGCCTTCCTCCAAGCACCTGATCACACATAGGGTTTCCGCTTGAGGTAGTAGCCATGTCTCATATGTAGGAAGTGGTAGTTCGGAGAGGAGCGAGTTCACCTTATCTTCGATAGCCTTTGCTCGAGCCCTTGTCATTGGTCCAAGTGGTGTCATGGGAGGTGTAGGTAGGTCCATGGGGATGAACTTGGGATGCTCCGCATCGATTGGACACAAAGTTAATAGGTTAGTCCATAAAAATAATATAAAAGTGCACGCAAACCATACAAATTTACTGTAAACATGGCATGAATACTTAATAAATTATAGATACGTTGCGGACGTATCACTCTGCACTTACAAAATTATTTGTGTGCACTACATTTATTATGTTTATTTCCGTTTATTTGGTATGAACATATATGATGAAGAATGAGAAACTTTCCATATAGATGTTTGTACTAGGTATTTCATCACGTTAAACTTTTGAGCCTGCAATTTGTGACCTATTTTATTGCAAACAACAAATTGTGCTACTATCAACTTCAATTAATGTGTCGTGTATTAAATACATGTATTATGTCTTCCGCTAATTGTGACAATGACCTGGTGTGGAGTCATAAATTGATGATTTGGACCACTGCAAGGCAGGTCCTTCTATGCTCTAAAAATCAAAATTATCTTTTTCCTACCAAATTGTTGTTGTTTTCCAGTTGTTTATATACCCGGGTCTATCTACAAATTTCTACTTCTAATAGAAAATGCAACTCTTGATACATGCTAGAAGTTCTTTCTTTATAGATGGTCGAACTTAGAAAGGTTTTGACCAATACAATCCTAAATTGACTTACATTTTAGGTCTGAGGTAGTATGCGTGGATGCAAAATATCTACTGCCACTTTGCACTTGTTTCAAAAAATTGAGCTTAGTTAAAGTGCATGCAATAGAAACTTTACAGAATGTCCTATACAGAAACCTCATTTACTATATACTACTCCCTCCATTCACTATTATAAGATGTTTTGGATATTTCAATGTTGACTACATAATTGAAGGTTGGGTGTTATGGCGTGATTTTCTGCAATCTGCATGGCTCGTTCTGGAGCGGCTGGAGCGTATTCGATTGCTGTTCGATCTAGACTTGGCAACACGATCATTAGGCGAGTGAGTTGGCGTGAATTCTGTCAGTAGTGCTTGTTATTGCGTAACTGAGACTCAACTCACTCTAGGATGCAATGTCAACTTGTTGCTAGATAAGAATTTCCCATGTTCATAATTAGTATAACCATGTCAAAGCTATATTTAGATTAGATTTTATTCTTATTCTATACATTGGATTTGGGTCTAGTACACCATACACATGCTATTATGATAATATCCACAGATGTTACTACACTTTCAAGAAACTTGGATTTATGGTTCACTTTAATAGCACTAAAGTAGTTCTTCAATTCAACTTATGTCGCTGCTCATACAAGTACATGGTTATTCTAATTATAAACACCATGTTTGTTTCGTCCTTGGATGGTTGGTTTTAATTTGTCAGAAAACCAAATTGTTGTTTGGTTTGTACAATGCTATATGTTGCTCACCCTTGTTTTTATTTCTGATTGGTAATGTCTGGTTGTCTCCTAAAAGAATTGTTTCCTTCTACATTATCCGCAACACTTTGTAGTTTTCTTATTATTACACCATCTCTTGAGAATGTGTTCATGTGTTATGTAAATCATTGTCTTCTTGGATAGTTTCCCGCATACTGCTATCTTCTATTTTGCCTGAAAACTTGATGAATCCTACCGTTGTTTGTCCAGGTCATGTCAAATTATGGTTACAACAATTAGTGCATTCTCGTGGTTAACAACATCCCTGATTGACATGTGTAAGTGTATCAGGCTTACTATATATCCTATGTTCATGCTTTGTAGGTTCACTTATTTTGATGTCTAGGTGTTGATAGTTAGGATTAGTGGGGTTGTACCCATATTGTTCATGATACCATGCTCTCATAGTGGTTTCCTAATCATACTAGTTCATATACATCTATATTGTCTTATTTTTGATAGTCTTTATATGCACTTACATGCTTTTTCATTCTATCTAGTTAGGTTTCGCAATGCACCAACCAAGGGTGTCACATCCAATGACGGAGACAACCTAGAGTTCCATGCATATTTTATATTGTTATGAACTAAATTGTGTTTGAGATGCTGCAATATTTTTGATCGTTATTCTGATATCCTGGTACGTGTTAGGGGACTTTGTATGTTGGATTGGATATATATTATATGGACTGTGTGTATGAACGTCAAAAGGTGATGTATATATTTCATGATGATATGTATGTTTGTATGAATATGTCTTGTATGAATTGCAAAACACTAGTATGGCAGTGTCTTTTTGCTTATCCTGGTATAGAGATCAGTGGCGGGCTTGAATTTGGGCCTACCACTAGTAACAGGCCACCAGTGGCTGGACTCAGTTTAGATGGGCCTAAATCCAGGCCTAAATTAGTAGTGGCAGACCTAAATCCAAGCCCGCCCTGGCCCAAAGCCCGCCATTGAAGCCCATTTGGCATATTTCACTGGTAGGCCTTTTCCCGATAGTGGTTGGATGCTATAAAATGTGCCATCTTTGAAAATCCACAATGACAAAGATTGAGTCTTTTTCTAGTCTTAGGCAAGACAAGAACAAAATCCATGCTTATATCTTCCCAAGGTGCAAAGGGAATTTTAAGAGGCGTGTATAACCATGTGATTGAGATTTAGACTTAGCTTTGCGGCATGTGGAACAACAGTAGGTGCAGCGTGCCACATGACGGAACATCTTGGGCCAAAAGTACTTGTTGGAGAGTGTTGCAAATGTCTTGTCGCAACATGTGCCTCTTGCAAAAGCAATAAACGCAAAGAAGACTCGGGAATGCATAGTTTGTTAGTGCGCATAAGATACCCATCTTTCATATAGTATCGCTCCCAAGAATTGTTAATTTGGCATAAAGAATTGAAAATGAAGGATCACGGTCATATACGTTTTTGATATGCTCAAAACCAATCACATTTAATTCAAGTTGAGTAACTAACATGTACTTGGGAAAGAGCATCCACCACTGCATTTTCTTTACCCTTAATGTACTTGATAACATAAGGAAACATTCTATAAATTCACTCCATTTGGCATGCCATTTATTCAACTTAGTTTGACCTTTAAGGTATTTGAGAGTCCCATGATCGGTGTGAATAACAAATTCGCAAGGTCTAAGGTAATGTTCCCATACATGCAAAACACGCACTAAGGCATACAACTCCTTATCGTATATGGGGCAATTCAACTGAGCTCTGGATAGTTTCTCACTAAAGTATGCAATGGCCACTTCTCTTGCATCAACACGCCACCTATACCATTACCACTAGTGGCACAATGCACTTCAAATGTATTATCAAAACATGGGTAACACATGTAATAGAGTGTGTGGCAAATTTTTAAGCTTATTGAATGTGGCATCTTGTGAGTGTCCCCATATGAAAGGCACATTCTTCTTACTCAAGGCATGCAAAGGTGAAGCAATATGGTGCTAAAAATCTTTAACAAAGCGATGATAAAACCGGCTAGTCCAAGGAATCTAGATACTTCATTCAAGTTCATTTGTTGGGGCCAAGTTTTAGTAGAGTCAATTTTAGACTCATCTACTTCAACACCCTTAGAAGAGACTACAAAGCCTAACAAAATGAGTTTGTCTACAAGAAAAGTGCACTTCTTCATGTTCGCATAAAGTTGCTCTTTTCTGAGAACTTGCAACACCTCTCTGAGATGGTCCATGCTACTTGTGAGCTGCGTTGGGATTTCCTCAAAGAGGAGAGGATGAAGTAGCAGTAGAGATAAGTATTTCCCTTAGTTAAGAACCAAGGTTATCAATCCAGTAGGAAAACCACACAAAACCTTGTTAGCAGCACCAGACCCCACAAAAGCAAATACTTGCACCCAACACAAACAAGGGGGTTGTCAATCCCCTCGGTTATTTGCAAGGATCAAATCCCATAGTGGTAGGTAAATAGATAAATTGCAAAAATAAATAAAAATGCAGCAAGGTATTTTTGTGTTTTTATATATGATAAAAGTAGTCTCGAGGGCCATAGTTTTCACTAGAGTCTTCTCTCTCGAGCACATAACATACGATGGGTGAACAAATTATTGATGGAAAATTGATAGAAAAGTGCATAGTTATGACAGTATTCAAGGAAATGATCATGTATATAAGCATCACATCCGAGACAAGTAGACTGACTCCTGCCTGCATCTACTACTATTACTCCACTCATCGACCACTATCCAACATGCTGATATGTCTCCAATGTATCTATAATTTATGAAGGATTCATGCCATGTTTACAATAATTTTATATGGTTTTTGTATGATTTGGATGGAACTAACCCGGACTGACGCTGTTTTCAGCAGAACTACCGTGGTGTGGTTATTTGTGCAGAAATAAAAGTTCTCCGAATGCAACGAAACTTTTTGACGATTTTTTTGGAACAAAATAGGCACTAGAAGCTTCGTGGGAGAACCAGAAGGTGAAGGAGGTCAGCACAAGACACCTGGGCGTGCCAGGAGGCCCAGGCGCGTCCAGGTGGGCTATGCTCACCTCGAGGCCCATCTTCGCCTGATTCCAACCCTGAAAAATCCTATAAATAGGGAAACCATCAGAAATAACCCTAGATTAGAAGTTTCACCGCTGCAAGCCTCTGTAGCCACAAAAAACCAATCTGGACCATGTTCCGGCACTCTGTTGGAGGGGGAAATTATCACCGGTGGCCATCTTCATCATCCCGGCAGCTACCATGATGAGGAGGGAGTAGTCCACCCTCGGGGCTAAGGGTTTGTACCAGTAGCTATGTGTTTAATCTCTCTCGCGCGCGCGTTCTTGAGTTGGCACGATCTTGATGTACCGCGGGCTTTGTTAATATAGTTGGATCATATGGTGTTTCTCCCTCTCTATCTTGTTGTGATGAATTGAGTTTTCCCTTTGAGATTTCGTTGTTATCATATTGAATGCTTTTATGGATTTGAGAGCACTTGATGTATGTCTTGCTAAGAATACCGATTGTGACAATGGGTATCATATTGATTCACTTGATATGTGTTTTGGCACCCAACTCACGGATTCCCGAGGTGACATTGGGGTAATCTATGCATAGGGGTTGATGCATGTTCTCATCCTTGTTTCTACGGTAGAAATCTTGGGGCAATCTTTGAGGTTCTTTGTGTTGGATTGAGTATTATGAATCTGAAATTGTTTGATGCACACCGCATAATCAACTCACAGATATTCGCGGTGACATTGGAGTATCTAGGTGACATTAGAGTTGGTTGATGTGTATCATATGGTGTTATTTTAGTACGAACTCTAAGATAGATCGATCAGAAAGGATAACTTGTGGTTATTTTAGTACAAACTCTTGGATAGATTGATCAGAAAGGATAACTTTGAGGTGGTTTCGTACCCTACAAACAATTTCTTCTTACGTTCTCCGCTAGATAGGAACTTTGGAGTGATTCTTAGCATTGTTGAGAGATTGCACTAGTGAAAGTACGGACCCTTGGCCTCATTTTCAAGCATTGCAATACCGTTTGTGCTCCGTTTTATCAATTGCTACCTTGCTGTTTTTTATTGTTTCTATTACAAAATCAATATCTACTATCTTTACTACACTTGTATCACCATCTCCTCGCTGAACTAGTGCACCTATACAACTTACCATTGTATTTGATGTATTGGGGACACAAGAGACTTTTTATTATTTGGTTGCAGGGTTGTTTGAGAGAGACCTTCTTCATCCTACACCTCCCACGGATTTATAAACCTTAGGTCATCCACTTGAGGGAAATTTGCTACAGTCCTACAAAACTCTGCGGTTGGAGGCCCAACACGAGTCTACAAGAACAAGTTGTGTAGTAGACATCAAGCTCTTTTCTAGCGCCGTTGCCGGGGAGGTGAGTGCTTGAAGGTTTATCTTTAGATCTTGCAATTAAATCTTTTAGTTTCTTGTTTTGTCACTAGTTTGGTTTATAAAAGAAAACTACAAAAAATGGAATTGAGGTGGTCTGATGTTATTCATCTTTATCATGTCTTTCTTGAAAATGATGGAGCGGAAAATTGTGCTCAATTGATAGAAGAAGAATTCAATAAAATGATTGGCATGAATGATGAGCATGATTGCAATGTTGTTAGTATGAATTCTATGAATATCCAAAATGGTAATGATGATTGCACAAGTCATGACAAAAATGTTTCTTATAAGTATGTCAATTTTTGTGGAGTGGAAAGATTTTGTGAAGACATGCCTTATAGGGATGATAGATTTTGTAAGAAGCATAAACATAATAGAACCAATTTTTTGCTCAAAGTGTTAGATGGATTTGCTACAAAATTATGCTCTCTTTAACCTATTACTTGTGAACTTTGCAATAAAGTTGGTCACCTTAATTTCCAATGCATGCTTTTTCATGATCGAATCATGTCCAAATATTGCAATAACTTGATCACCCTTGAACTTTATAATGAACTTTGTTTATTTTTGGGGTGTGAAGTATTGTCACATAAAAATGGTTGGTTTGAAGCATTCATATTCACAGACCATGCTAAAACTAATTTGAAAGAAATCCATATGTTTTGCATGGTAAATTGCAATGAGAATGCTTATATTGCCAACTGTAGAAAGATGGGAAAACCAATAGAATATAAAAAGGAATACTAATGAAAGGGTAAAGTTTTCTACCTTCCCTCCTATTGTTTCTCATGATGAAATAGGTGACGAGAAGGAGCTCCCTATTCAACCAGTCTCATCAATAATAAGCTCATATAAATTAATTAAACCCACACATGATGTGGTGAAGAAGAAGAAAAGAAGAAAGAGTAGAGGTAAAAAGGTATCTCTCCCAAATAATGTTGCTCCTATTATTGTTGTGCCTCATGAAAATGAATAAAAAATAATTGTAGAAGAGGATGCACTTGATGATGATATTGCTTCTTTGTCTTATGACACAATGTCCGGAAGAACTATTGATGATGATTTTATTATGCCTATTGCTTGTTGATGATTATGATTGGGAAGATAATGATACTTCTTATAATTTGAAAAAAAAATCGGCACCAACTTGGGAAATTATGATGACAATAATTGTTATACTATTGGTGTTATTCATACTATTAGTGATGAGAATGATTATGCTTATGATATGCCAAGACACAAGCTTGGGGTTGCTATGTTTGATGAGAATGACATGTTTGAGAATTTAGTTGCTGCAGTTAATGTTGTCCCAAGCTTAGGGATTCTATGCTTAATGAAGATGATCTTTTTATTCCCCCTACTTTGAATGATCAAATTTGCTTTGATGATTGCATGCCTCCTATTTATGATGATTGCAATATTTATGAAAGTGGGTTTGGAAGAGTGTCAACTTTAGATAATATTTATCCCACTATCTTGGAGGGTGTTGAATCTTATTATAATGGTAAAATTGGATTTGGAGATGTCATGACTTTATTTAGTAATGATTCCACTATTTCGGAAGAGGGTTCAATTGACTATGATGAGAACAAAGTTGATACTTATGATGATTATCGTGATGATACTTATGTTATAAAAGTAGTGATAATTATTGTCATAATTTTGAATATCATTTTACTCAACATTACTATTTAATGTGGAAACAATTTATAGTATTCAAGTTTCTTATGATACTCCCACTATTATGAATGAGAATAAAATTGCTTATGTGGAGAGTAATAAAAATACTATGCTTGTGGATCATGAAAGGAATGCTTTGTATGATAGTTAATGAATCCATTCATGATGCTACTGGATATTATTATGAGAGAGGAACATGTGATTCATGATGCTCTCTTTATGTTTTAATTCTTTACTTCTATGTGAGCATCATTGAAATCATCATGCCTAGCTTAAAAGGCATAAAAGAACAGCGCTTGTTGGGAGACAACCCAACATTTACACCTACTATTTTTGTGTGTTCACATGATTAAGCTACTATAGTAATCATGTTTTATAGCTTTTGTTTCAATAAAGTGCCAAGTAAATCCTTTGGGACAGTGTGGATGATAGTTCACTTGATTCTGTGCAAAAACAGAAACTTTTGCGTCCAATAGCAGAATTTCTAAAATTCATCGGAGCATGATAAAATAATACATTTTTGACACATGATTTATATACAAATTTCCTACCTTGTCCTAATTTTTCATAATTGTTGAACTTACAGAATTATGGTCATTATCCAGATCATTTCGGATTGTTCTATTTTTGACAGATTCTGTTTTCAATGCATATGTTACTTGTTTCCTAGTTTCTATGGCTTATATTGCTCAATATAAATTCTAGAAATGATAAGTTACAGTAGGAATTGTGTGAGAACAATTATGAATCTTGTCTTGGCAGTAGAAAAGTGAACGATTTTTCTTTATCATACTAACCTATCTCACGAAGTTCCGTTAAGTTTTTGGTGAAATATCGATATGAGGAGAATAAGGAGTGGAAATACCCTATTATTGGGGATGCACAAGGCACCCCAAGGTAATATTCAAGGAAGATCCAAGCAACTATGCTTGGGGATGCCCCAGAAGGCATCTCCTCTTTCGTCTTCAACATTATCGGTAACCTCACTTGAAGCTATATTTTCATTCGTCACATGATATGATTTTGCTTGGAGTGTCATTTTCTTTTGTTTTTATTTTCTTTATGTTATTTATATAATGTTTTGCATCTTTTTATTTCCATGAAAATGTCAAGTATAGCCTTTGCCATGCTTATTTTGCAAGTCTATATGTGGCTGTTTGAAAACAAAAAGTTGCACGCTAGTGCGTGAATTCTTGAGAAAAGTCAGAATGTGATAAAATGTTAATTTTTTGCATAATAAGCTATGATAAATGTTATACATTGTGGTAAATTTTCGGAATTTTTGGAGTTAAATAAGTGTTGATATTCTTGCATCCTTTATAGACTATCCTGTTTTGGCAGATTGTTGTTATGGTTGCATTGTTTGCATATGTTTGCTTATTTAATGATTCTATTTGAGGATAGGAGTATTAAATATGCAGAGGAATTTAGTATGAAATGTTAAATTATAATTTTAGTGATTTGCTACAGTAGAGAATGATAAGGTTATTGCATTGATTTATACTAACTTATCTCACGAGTTTTTCTTGAGTTTTGTGTGGATGAAGTTTTAAAGAATTAGGGAAACCGTGATATAAAAGGAATTAAGGAGACACAAAAGCTCAACTTGGGGATTCCCAAGGTATCCCAAGATAATATTTCAAGAAGCCTCAAGCATCTAAGCTTGGGGATTCCCCGGTAGGCATCCCACCTTTCTTCATCAACAATTATCGGTTAGCCTCGGTTGAGCCTAAGTTTTTGCTTCTTCACAAGATGTGTGCTATTCTTAGAATTTCATTTTATTTTGTTTTGCTTGATGTTTTAATAAAATACTTAGGTTTGAAAGTTTTTAAAATAAAATAGAGTCCTCAAATAGCTACCCATTTACTTAACTACTCATTCGATCTTCACTTATATCTTTTTGGAGTAGCCTGTCATTTACTCTTGTGCTTTACTTATATCCTATGAGTATATTGTTGAATAAATTGAATATAATTAAGTTGAAATTATATGTTCATATCATGTGTAGTGGTAGCTTCACATATGGTTTATGAAATCGTTTGAAGCTTGACAATCACAATATTTGTCATACAAGCAATTCATGAATGATTAGTATAAGGAACAGAACTTTCACATGCAAATATATTATCTTGGAAATCTTCTATGATTGTGAATACCCATTAATTATTTTCAAACTTGAGCAAATTAGTTGAAGTTGGACAAGGAAGACAACGTAATAAGTTATGGTTGTGTATATTTGCATAGAAGTTATATTGTTATGGATCCTCCAACACGTGGTGTTTGCTTGGGATCTTTTGCTAGCCAAAAATTCGTACTGAGTAGAGATACTACTTGTGCATCCAAAAACCCTTAAACCTAGTTTCTTGCCATGAGTGTCCACCATACCTACCTATGGATTGAATAAGATCCCTCAAGTAAGTTGTCATCGGTGTATAAAGCAATAAAAATTTCTCCTAAATATGTTTGATCTTTTATTGTAAGGGAAAATTGAGGATCTTATGAACTTGTGATGGCAAAGTAATAAAAGTGACAGACTACATAATAATGGTTGTTATCATAAGGGGCAATATAACGTGATGTTCCTTTGCATTAAGAGCTTGGGCATCCAAAAATAAAAAGCGCATGACAACCTCTGCTTCCCTCTACGAAGGGCCTATCTTTTACTTTTCAGTATTTACTTTTATGCAAGAGTCAATAGTATGCATTCTCATTTCAACTCAAGTACTCTCTGGTTGGCAAGCATCATGTGGCAGGGAAAGATCTAGGCACATATGGCCAGTCAAACATATTTGATCATGATTTATTATTGTTGACAATTATCTCTATGATAAAGGAGCTGGGAGGCGAAACATTAAGCCCCTATCTTTTTCTGTGTTTGATGGATGCCATTTGTTCTAAAAATATGCTTTGAGTACTAGAAATCATAGAAGACTATATGATGATTGAGTATTTGGAGCTATTACTTAGACTCTATTGAATAAGTTGAATTGCAATTGTTTGGTGACTATGAATATAGGTTGCTGAATTTCAAGAGAATTCACTGTTTGAACCATAACATGTGAATTGGTTGATAGTTTATCATGATGAGTTTTATGAGAAAGAATTGCTATTATGATGCTAGGAAAAGTGATTGAAATTATCATTGATCAAACTTATGCACTATGCTAGCATTCACACTTCATAAATTATTTCTTTTATCATTTACCTACTCGAGGACGAGTAGGAATTAAGCTTGGGGATGCTGATACCTCTCCAACGTATCTATAATTTATGAAGTATTCATGCCATGTTTACAACAATTTTATATGGTTTTGGTATGATTTGGATGGAACTAACCCGGACTGACGCTGTTTTCAGCAGAACTACTGTGGTGTTGTTTTTTGTGCAGAAATAAAAGTTCTCCAAATGCAATGAAACTCTTTGACAATTTTTTTGGAACAAAAGAGGCGTTAGAAGCTTCATGGGAGGACTAGAAGGTGAAGAGGTGAGGACAAGACACCTGGGCGCGCTAGGAGGCCCAAGCGCGCCCAGGTGGGTTGTGCTCACCTCGAGGCCCATCTTCGCATGATTCCAACACTAAAAAATTCTATAAATAGAGAAACCATCAGAAATAACCCTAGATCAGAAATTCCGCCGCTGCAAGCCTCTGTAGCCATGAAAAACCAATCTGGACCCTGTTCCGGCACTCTGCCGAAGGGGGGAATTATCACCGATGGCCATCTTCATCATCCCGGTGGCCACCATGATGAGGAGGGAGTAGTCCACCCTCGGGACTGACGGTTTGTACTAGTTGCTATGTATTTAATCTCTCTCTCTCTCTCTCTCTCTCTCGTGTTCTTGAGTTGGTACGATCTTGATGTATCACGGGCTTTGTTAATATAGTTGGATCATATGGTGTTTCTCCCTCTCTATCTTGTTGTGATGAATTGAGTTTTCCCTTTGAGATTTTGTTGTTATCGGATTGAATACTTTTTTGGATTTGAGAGCACTTGATGTATCTCTTGCTAAGAATACCCGTGGTGACAATGGGGTATCATATTGATTCACTTTATATGTGTTTGGGCACTCAACCCGCGGATTCCCGAGGTGACATTGGGGTAATCTATGCATAGGGGTTGATGCATGTTCTCGTCCTTGTTTCTCTGGTAGAAATCTTGGGGCACTCTTTGTGGTTCTTTGTGTTGGAATGAGTATTATGAATCTGAAATTGTTTGATGCATATCGCATAATCAACTCACGGATACTCGCGCTGACATTGGAGTATCTAGGTGCATTAGAGTTGGTTGATGTGTATCATATGTTGTTATTTTAGTACAAACTCTTAGATAGATCGATCGGAAAGGATAACTTGTGGTTATTTTAGTACGAACTCTTGGATAGATTGATCGGAAAGAATAACTTTGAGGTGGTTTCGTACCCTACAAACAATTTCTTCTTATGTTCTCCGCTAGATAGGAACTTTGGAGTGATTCTTCATCGCACGTTGAGGGATCGTTATATGATCCAATTATATTAACATTGCTGAGATATTGCACTAGCGAAAGTATAGACCCTAGGTCTCATTTTCAAGCATTGCAATACCATTTGTACCCCGTTTTATCAATTGCCACCTTGCTGTTTTTTATTGTTCCTATTACAAAAATCAATATCTACTATCATTACTACACTTGTGTCATCATCTCTTCGTTGAACTAGTGCACCTATAGAATTTACCACTGTATTTGGTGTGTTCGGGACACAAGACACTTTGTATTATTTGGTTGTAGGGTTGTTTGAGAGAGACCATCTTCATCCTACACCTCCCACGGATTGGTAAACGTTAGGTCGTCCACTTGAGAGAAATTTGCTACTGGCCTACAAAACTCTGTGCTTGGAGGCCCAACACGAGTCTACAAGAACAAGTTGTGTAGTAGACATCACATGCATCTAGAGTATTCAGTATAAAACAGAGTAATGCCTTAAGCAAGATGACATAATGTAGACAAAGTAAATCTAAGAGCAATATGAATAAACCCCATCTTTTTATCCTTAATGGCAACAATACAAATACGTATCCTTTCATTTCTATCACTGGGATGGAGCACCGCAAGATTAAACACATCACAAAGCACCTCTCCGATTGCAAGATAAATAAATCTAGTTGGCCAAACCAAATAGATAGATTAGAGTGAAATACAATGCTATAATAATCATGCATAAAAGAATTCAGAAAAGACTCAATTAATATTGATGAATAATATGATCATAAACTCAAAATTCATCAAATCCCAATAAACACACTGCAAAAGATGATTACATTGAATAGGACTCCAAGAAGATCGAGGATAATATTGTATTGCAGATCAAAGAGAGAGAAGAAGCCATCTAGCTACTAGCTATGGACCCGTAGGTCTATGGTGAACTACTCACGCATCAGCGGAAGGGCAGCAAGAATGATGTAGAAGCCCTCCATGATCAATTCCCCCTCTAGTAGAGTGCCGAAAAAGGCCTCCAGATGGATCACGGAAGAATAGAAACTTGCGGCGGCGAAAAAAGTGTTTCGGGTGGCTCTTTGGCATAATGGGAATATTTGGTAATTTATAGAGGTGGAATTAGGTTAGGAGGTGCCACGAGGGGCCCAAAAGCCTGGGGGGTGCCCCCTGAGCTTGTCGCTCCCTCGTGACTCCTGAGGTCTTCTCTCAAACCTTCGTGGGTCCCTTATGGTCCAGAAAAAATGAATCCAAAGTTTTTCTCCGTTTGGACTCTATTTGATATTGATTTTTTTGAAAAGCCAAAAACAAGCAAAAAACAGCAATTGGCACTGGGCACTAGATTAATAGGTTAGTTCCAAAAGATATGAAATTGCATATGATTTCATGTAAAACATCCAAGATTGATACTATAATAGCACGGAACAATAAAAAAATTACAGATACGTTGGAGACGTATCAGGTATTGTTCTTCAGGGTTTTGCTAAAAACGAGAATTTCATCAAAGTAGAAAACAACACAATAGCCTATGAGATGTATAAGTACATAATACACCACTCTCATAATGGCACTTGGGGCTTGAGATAAGCCAAAAGGCATGACTAACCATTCATAAAAGACCATTCTTTTTAAATATAGTCTTCCACTCATCGCCCTCTTGCATGCGAATTCGATAATAGCCACTTTTAAGGTCAATTTTAGAGAATATGGTGTCACCACTTAGTTCATCTAGCATGTCATCAAGATTTGGAATCGGGTGTCGGTACGTAATAGTGATAGCACTTATGGATCGACAATCAAAACACATACACCAACTTCCATCTTTCTTAGGTACAAGGATAACCGAAGCCGCACAAGGACTAAGGATCTTGCATATATACACGTTGTCGAGGAGGTGTTGCACTTGCCTTTGGATTTCTTTTGTCTCCTCGGGGTTGACGCGGTAAGGGGCTTGCTACCTGTGAGCCGCGTAGAGACTTCCTCGAAGAGGAGAGGATGATGCAGTATGGTAGAGATAAGTATTTCCCTCAGTTAAGAACCAAGGTTGTCAATCCAGTAGGAGAACCACGCAACACCTCGTTAGCAAAACTACACACAAAATAATGAATCCTTGCACCCAACGCGAACATGGGTTGTCAATCCCTTGACGGTTACTTGCAAGATCAAATTTTATGGTGATATATAGATAATTAACACACAAAATAAAATAAATAAATAAAAATTGTAGCAAGGTATCTTTGATTTCAATATATGATAAAAAGTAGACCCGAGGGTCATAGTTTTCACTAGAGGCTTCTCTGTTGAAAATATCATACGCTGGGTAAACAAATTACTATCGGGCAATTGATAGAAAAGCAAATAATCATGACGATATCCAAGGCAATGATTATTTATATAGGCATCACGTCTCAGACAAGTAGACCGAAATGATTTTGCATCTACTACTATTACTCCACACATCAATCGCTATCCAGCATGCATCTAGAGTATTAAGTTCATAAATAACGGAGTAACGCCTTAAGCAAGATGACATAATGTAGACAAAGTAAACCCGCACATGAATAAACCCCATATTTTTATCCTTAATGGCAATGATACAAATACATGGCATGTCCCCTTCTGTCACCGGGATTGAGCACTGCAAGATTGTGAAGGAAATATGCCCTAGAGGCAATAATAAAGTTATTATTTATTTCCTTATTTCATGATAAATGTTTATTATTCATGCTAGAATTGTATTAACCGGAAACATAATACATGTGTGAATACATAGACAAACATAGTGTCACTAGTATGCCTCTACTTGAATAGCTCATTAATCAAAGATGGTTATGTTTCATAACCATAGACATGTGTTGTCATTTGATTAACGGGATCACATCATTAGGAGAATGATGTGATTGACTTGACCCATTTCGTTAGCTTAGCACTTGGTCATTTAGTATGTTGTTATTGCTTTCTTCATGACTTATACAAAGTTCCTACAACTATGAGATTATGCAACTCCCGTTTACCAGAGGAACACTTTGTGTGCTACCAAACGTCACAACGTAACTGGGTGATTATAAAGGAGCTCTACAGGTGTCTCCAAAGGTACATGTTGAGTTGGCGTATTTCAAGATTAGGTTTTGTCACTCCGATTATCGGAGAGGTATCTTTGGTCCCTCTCGGTAATGCACATCACTATAAGCCTTGCAAGCAATGTAGCTAATGAGTTAGTTACGGAATGATGCATTACGTAACGAGTAAAGAGACTTGCCGGTAATGAGATTGAACTAGGTATTGGATACCGATGATCGAATCTCGGGCAAGTAACATACCGATGACAAAGGGAACAACGTATGTTGTTATGCGGTTTGACTGATAAAGATCTTCGTAGAATATGTGGGAGCCAATATGAGCATCTAGGTTCCGCTATTGGTTATTGACCGGAAACTGTTCTCGAACCCGTAGGGTCCGCACGCTTAACGTTACGATGACAGTTATATTATGTGTTTATAGTTTTTGATGTACCGAAGGTTGTTCGGAGTCCCGGATGTGATCACGGACATGACGAGGAGTCTCGAAATGGTCGAGACATAAAGATTGATATATTGTAAGCCTATATTTGGATATCGGAATCGTTCCGGGTGAAATCGGGATTTTACCAGAGTACCGGGGGGTTACCGGAACCCCTCCGAGGGTTAATGGGCCTACATGGGCCCTGAGGGAGAAGAGGAGGACTGGCCAGGGCAGGCCGTGCGCCCCCTCCCCCCTAGTCCGAATAGGACAAGGGGGGGGGGCGGCGCCCCCCTTTCCTCTTTCCCCTTCCCCCTTCCTTCTCCAATTCTCCAACAAGGCAAAAGGGGGGAGTCCTACTCCCGGTGGGAGTAGGACTCCTCCAGGCGCACCCCTAGGGGCCGGCCGCACCTCCCCCCTCCCTCCTTTATATATGGGGGCAGGGGGGCACCTCTAGACACACAAGTTGATCTTCGTGATCGTTCCTTAGCCGTGTGCGGTGCCCCCCTCCACCATATTCCACCTCGGTCATATCGTAGCGGTGCTTAGGCGAAGCCCTGCATCGGTAGAACATCATCATCGTCACCATGCCGTCGTGCTGACGGAACTCTTCCCCGATACCCTGCTGGATCGGAGTCCGGGGATCGTCATCGAGCTGAACGTGTGCTGAACTCGGAGGTGCCGTACGTTCGGTACTTGGATCGGTCAAATCGTGAAGACGTACGACTACATCAACCGCTTTGTTCTAATGCTTCCGCTTACGGTCTACGAGGGTACATGGACAACACTCTCCCCTCTCGTTGCTATGCATCACCATGATCTTGCGTGTGCGTAGGAATTTTTTTGAAATTACTGCGTTCCCCAACAGTGGTATCAGAGCCAGGTTTTATGGGTAGATGTCATATGCACGAGTAGAACACAAGTGAGTTGTGGGAGATACAAGTCATACTGCTTACCAGCATGTCATACTTTGGTTCAACGGTATTGTGAGATGAAGCGGCCCGGACCGACATTACGCGTACGCTTACGCGAGACTGGTTTCACCATTACGAGAACTCGTTGCTTAAAGGTGACTGGCGGGTGTCTGTCTCTCTCACTTTAGCTGAACCGAGTGTGGCTACGCCCGGTCCTTGTGAAGGTTAAAATAGCACTAACTTGACGAACTATCGTTGTGGTTTTGATGCGTAGGTAAGAACGGTTCTTGCTCAGCCCGTAGCAGCCATGTAAAATTTGCAACAACAAAGTAGAGGACGTCTAACTTGTTTTTGCAGGGCAGGTTGTGATGTGATATGGTCAAGACGTGATGCTATATTTTATTGTATGAGATGATCATGTTTTGTAACCGAAGTTATCGGCAACTGGCAGGAGCCATATGGTTGTCGCTTTATTGTATGAAATGCAAACACCCTGTAATTGCTTTACTTTATCACTAAGTGGTAGCGATAGTCGTAAAAGCAATAGATGGCATAACGACAATGATGCTATGATGGAGATCAAGGTGTCGCGCCGGTGACGATGGTGATCACGACGGTGCTTCGGAGATGGAGATCACAAGCACAAGATGATGATGGCCATATCATATCACTTATATTGATTGCATGTGATGTTTATCCTTTATGCATTTTATCTTGCTTTGATTGACGGTAGCATTTTAGGATGATCTCTCACTAAATTATCAAGAAGTGTTCTCCCTGAGTATGCACCATTGCGAAATTTCTTCGTGCTGAGACATCACGTGATGATCGGGTGTTATAGGCTCTACATTCAAATACAACGGGTGCAAAACAGTTGCACACGCGGAATACTCAGGTTAAACTTGACGAGCCTAGCATATACAGATATGGCCTCGGAACACGGAGACCGAAAGGTCGAGCGTGAATCATATAGTAGATATGATCAACATAGTGATGTTCACCATTGAAAACTACTCCATCTCACGTGATGATCGGACATGGTTTAATTGATTTGGACCACGTGATCACTTAGATGACTAGAGAGATGTCTGTCTAAGTGGGAGTTCTTAAGTAATATGATTAATTGAACTTAAATTTATCATGAACTTAGTCCTGGTAGTATTTTGCAAATTATGTTGTAGATCAATAGCTCGCGTTGTTGCTTTCATATGTTTATTTTGATATGTTCCTAGAGAAAATTGTGTTGAAAGATGTTAGTAGCAATGATGCGGATTGGATCCGTGATCTGAGGTTTATCCTCATTGCTGCACAGAAGAATTATGTCCTTAATGCACCGCTAGGTGACAGACCTATTGCAGGAGCAAATACAGACGTTATGAACGTTTGGCTAGCTCAATATGATGACTACTTGATAGTTTAGTGCACCATGCTTAACGGCTTAGAATCGGGACTTCAAAGACGTTTTGAACGTCATGGACCATATGAGATGTTCCAGGAGTTGAAGTTAATATTTCCAGCAAATACCCGAGTGAGAGATATGAAGTCTCCAACAAGTTCTATAGCTAAAAGATGGAGGAGAATCGCTCAACTAGTGAGCATGTGCTCGATTGTCCAGGTACTTCAATCGCTTGAATCAAGTGGGAGTTAATCTTCCAAATAAGATAGTGATTGACTGAATTCTCTAGTCACCATCACTAAGTTACTAGAACTTCGTGATGAACTATAGTATGCAAGGGATGACGAAAACGATTCCCGAGCTCTTTGTGATGTTGAAATCGACGAAGGTAGAAATCAAGAAAGAGCATCAAGTGTTGATGATTGACAAGAAAAGGGCAAAGGGAAAGAAAGGGAAACTTCAAGTAGAATGGCAAACAAGTTGTCACTCCCGTGAAGAAGACCAAAGCTGGACCAAAGCCTAAAACTGAGTGCTTACACAGCAAAGGAAATGGTCACTGGAAGCGGAAATGCCCTGAATATTTGGTGGATAAGAAGGATGGCAAAGTGAACAAGGGTATATTTGATATAGAGGTTATTGATGTGTGCCTTACTAGTATTTATAGTAGCCCCTGAGTATTTGATACTTGTTCGGTTGCTAAGATTAGTGACTCGAAACAGGAGTTACAGAATAAACAGAGACTAGTTGAAGGGGAAGTGACGATGAGTGTTGGAAGTAGTTCCAAGATTTATATGATCATCATCACGCACTCTCTATACTTTCGGGATTAGTGTTAAACCCAAATAAATATTATTTGGCGTTTGCGTTGAGCATGAATATGATTTGATCATGTTTATTGCAATATGGTTATTCATTTAAAAGTCAGAGAATAAAATTGTTGTTCTGTTTACATGAATAAAACCTTCGATGGTCAAACACCCAATGAAAATAGTTTGTTGGATCTCGATAGTAGTGATACACATATTCATAATGTTGAAGCCAAAAGATGCAGAGTTGATAATGATAGTGCAACTTATTTGTGGCACTGCCGTTTAGGTCATATCGGTGTAAAGCGCATGAAGAAACTCCATACTGATGGACTTCTGGAATCACTTGATTACGAATCACTTGGTGCTTGCGAACCGTGCCTCATGGGCAAGATGACTAAAACGCCGTTCTCCGGAACTATGGAGCGAGCAACTGATTTTTTGGAAATCATACATACTGATGTATGTGGTCCAATGAATATTGAAGCTCGCGGCGGGTATCGTTATTTTCTCACCTTCACAGATGATTTGAGCAGATATGGGTATATCTACTTGATGAAACACAAGTCTGAAACATTTGAAAAGTTCAAAGAATTTCAGAGTGAAGTGGAAAATCATTGTAACAAGAAAATAAAATTTCTACGATCTGATCGTGGAGGAGAATATTTGAGTTACAAGTTTGGTCTACATTTGAAACAATGCGGAATAGTTTCACAACTCACGCCACCCGGAACACCACAACGAAATGGTGTGTCCGAACATCGTAATCGTACTTTACTAGATATGGTGCGATCTATGATGTCTCTTACTGATTTACCACTATCGTTTTGGGGTTATGCTTTAGAGACGGCCGCATTCACGTTAAATAGGGCACCATCAAAATCCGTTGAGACGACGCCTTATGAACTGTGGTTTGGCAAGAAACCAAAGTTGTCATTTCTTAAAGTTTGGGGCTGCGATGCTTATGTGAAGAAACTTCAACCAGATAAGCTCGAACCCAAATCGGAGAAATGTGTCTTCATAGGATACCCAAAAGAGACTATTGGGTACACCTTCTATCACATATCTGAGGGCAAGATTTTCGTTGCTAAATTCGGATCCTTTCTAGAGAAGGAGTTTCTCTCGAAATAAGTGAGTGGGAGGAAAGTAGAACTTGATGAGGTAATTGTACCTGCTCCCTTGTTGGAAAGTAGTTCATCACAAGAACCGGTTCCTGTGACAACTACACCAATCAGTGAGGAAACTAATGATATTGATCATGAAACTTGAGATCAAGTTACTATCGAACCTCGTGAGGTCTACCAGTGTAAGATCCGCACCAGAGTGGTACGGTAATCCTATTCTGGAAGTCATGTTACTTGACCATGGCGAACCTACGAACTATGAGGAAGCGATGATGAGCCCAAATTCCGTGAAATGGCTTGAGGCCATGAAATCTGAGATGGGATCCATGTATGAGAACAAAGTGTGGACTTTGGTGGAGTTGCCCGATGATCGGCAAGCCATATTGTATAAATGGATCTTCAAGAGGAAGACAGATGCTGATAGTAGTGTTACTATCTACAAAGCTCGACTTGTCACAAAAAGGTTTTCGACAAGTTGAAAGTGTTGACTACAATGAGGTTTTCTCAACTTTAGAGATGCTTAATTCTGTCCGAATCATGTTAGCAATTGCCACGTTTTATGAAATCTGGCAAATGGATGTCAAAACTGCATTCCTTAATGGTTTTCTTAAAGAAGAGTTGTATATGATGCAACCAGAAGGTTTTGTCAATCCTAAAGGTGCTAACAAAATGTGCAAGCTCCATCGATCCATCTATGGACTGGTGCAAGCATCTCAGAGTTGGAATATACGCTTTGATAAGTTGATCAAAGCATATAGTTTTATATAGACTTGCGGTGAAGCCTGTATTTACAATAAAGTGAGTGGGAGCACTACCGCCTTTCTGATAAATATATATGAGTAACATTTTGTTGATCAGAAGTGATGTAGAATTTTTCTGGAAAGCATAAAGGAGTATTTGAAAGGAGTTCTTTAAAATAAAGACCTCAGTAAAGATACTTACATATTGAGCATCAAGATCTATTGAGATAGATCAAGACGCTTGATAAGTTTTTTAATAAGTACATACCTTGTCAAGATTTTGAAATAGTTCAAAATGGAACAGTCAAAGAAAGAGTTCTTGCATGTGTTGCAAAGGTGTGAAATTGAGTAAGACTCAAATCCCGACCACGGCAGAAAATATAAAAAAAGAATGAAAGCCATTCCCTATTCCTCAGTCATAGGTTCTATAAAGTATGCTACGCTATGTACCAGACCTATTGTATACCTTGCTCTGAATTTGGCAAGGGAGTACAATAGTGATTTAGGAGTAGATCACTGGACATTGGTCAAGACTAAGGAAATATTTCTCGATTATGGAGGTGATAAAAGAGCCCGTCATAAAGAGTTGCATCGGTGCAAGCTTTCACACTGATCCAGATGACTCTAAGTCTCAATCTGGATACATATTAAAAGTGGGAGCAATTAGCTAGAGTAGCTCCGTTCAGAGCATTGTAGACATAGAATATTTGCAAAATACATACGGCTCTGAATGTGACAGACCCGTTGACTAAGCTTCTCTCATGAGCAAAACATGATCACACCTTAGTACTCTTTGGGTGTTAATCACATAGCGATGTGAACTAGATTATTGACTTTAGTAAACCCTTTGAGTGTTGGTCACATGACGATGTGAACTATGGGTGTTAATCATATACAGATATGAATATTGGTGTTAAATCACATGGCGATGTGAACTAGATTATTGACTCTAGTGTAAGTGGGAGACTGAAGGAAATATGCCCTAGAGGCAATAATAAAGTTATTATTTATTTCCTTATTTCATGATAAATGTTCATTATTCATGCTAGAATTGTATTAACCAGAAACATAATACATGTGTGAATACATAGACAAACATAGTGTCACTAGTATGCCTCTACTTGACTAGCTCATTAATCAAAGATGGTTATGTTTCCTAACCATAGACATGTGTTGTCATTTGATTAACGGGATCACATCATTAGGAGAATGATGTGATTGACTTGACCCATTTCGTTAGCTTAGCACTTGATGGTTTAGTATGTTGCTATTGCTTTCTTCATGACTTATACAAAGTTCCTACAACTATGAGATTATGCAACTCCCGTTTACCAGAGGAACACTTTGTGTGCTACCAAATGTCACAACGTAACTGGGTGATTATAAAGGAGCTCTACAGGTGTCTCCAAAGGTACATGTTGAGTTGGCGTATTTCGAGATTAGGTTTTGTCACTCCGATTGTCGGAGAGGTATCTCTGGGCCCTCTCGGTAATGCACATCACTATAAGCCTTGCAAGCAATTTAGGTAATGAGTTAGTTACGGAATGATGCATTACGTAACGAGTAAAGAGACTTGCCAGTAATGAGATTGAACTAGGTATTGGATACCGACGATCGAATCTCGGGCAAGTAACATACCGATGACAAAGGGAACAACGTATGTTGTTATGCGGTTTGATCGATAAAGATCTTCGTAGAATATGTAGGATCCAATATGAGCATCCAGGTTCCGCTATTGGTTATTGACTGGAAACTGTTCCAGGTCATGTCTACATAGTTCTCAAACCCGTAGGGTCCGCACGCTTAACGTTACGATGGCAGTTATATTATGAGTTTATAGTTTTTGATGTACCGAAGGTTGTTCGGAGTCCCGGATGGGATCACGGACATGATGAGGAGTCTCGAAATGGTCGAGACATAAAGATTGATATATTGGAAGCCTATATTTGGACATCGGAATCGTTCTGATTGAAATCGGGATTTTACCAGAGTATCGAGGGGTTACCGGAACCCCCCTGGGTGTTAATGGGCCTACATGGGCCCTGAGGGAGAAGAGGAGGGCCGGCCAGGTCAGGCCGCGCACCCCCTCCCCCTAGTCCGAATAGGACAAGGAAGGGGGGGAGGCACCCCCCTTTCCTCTTTCCTGTTCCCCCTTCCTTCTCCAACAAGGCAAGAGGGGGGAGTCCTACTCCCGGTGAGAGTAGGACTCCTCCAGGCGCACCCCTAGGGGCCGGCCGCACCTCCCCCTCCCTCCTTTATATACGGGGGCAGAGGGCATCTCTAGACACACAAGTTGATCTTCGTGATCGTTCCTTAGCCTTGTGCGGTGCCCCACTCCACCATATTCCACCTCAGTCATATCGTAGTGGTGCTTAGGCGAAGCCCTGCATCGGTAGAACATCATCACCGTCACCACGCCATCGTGCTGACGGAACTCTTCCCCGACACCCTGCTGGATCGGAGTCCGGGGATCGTCATCGAGCTGAATGTGTGCTAAACTCGAAGGTGCCGTACGTTCGGTACTTGGATCGGTCGGATCGTGAAGACATATGACTACATCAACCGCGTTGTTCTAACGCTTCCGCTTACGGACTATGAGGGTACGTGGACAACACTCTCCCCTCTTGTTGCTATGCATCACCATGATCTTGCGTGTGCGTAGGAAATTTTTTGAAATTACTACGTTCCCCAAGAGATTGAACCCATCATAAAGCACCTCTCCAATTGCAAAAAAAAAAATCTAGTTGGCCAAACCAAATCAATAGATCGGAGAGAAATAAAGCTATAACAATCATGCATAAAAGAGCTTAGAGAAAACTCAAATAATATTCATGGATAAATCTGATCATAAAATCACAATTCGTTTAATCCCAACAAACACACCGTAAAAAGTCATTACATTGAATAGATCTCCAAGAACATTGAGGAGAACATTGTATTGAAGATCAAAGAGAGAGAAGAAGCCATTTAACTACTAGCTATGGACCCGTAGGTCTATGGTAAACTACTCACACATCATCAGAAGGGTGGCAAGGCTGATGTAGAGCCCCTTCGTGATCAATTCCCCCTCCGGCAGAGTACCAGAGAAGGCCTCCAGATTGGATCTCTGAGAACAGAAACTTGCAGTGGCGGAAAAAGTGTTTCGGGTGGCTCTCTGATGTCAGGGGAATATTTGAGAATTTATAGAGGCGGATTTAGGCCAAGAGGTGCAAAGAGGGGCCCACAAACCTGGCGGGCGCCCCCTCGTGGCTCTTCAGGTCTTCTCCCGAATCTTCTAGGGTCTCTTCTGGTCAAGAAAAAAAATTAATCCAAAGTTTTTTCTCTGTTTGGACTCTGTTTGATATTGCTTTCTTGAAAATCCAAAAACAGGCAAAAACATCAACTCACATTGGGCACGAGGTTAATTGGTTAGTTCCGAAAAATGATATATAATTGCATATAGAACATCCAAATTGATACTATAATAGCATGGAACAATACGAAATTATAGATACATTGGAGACGTATCAGGGCTTGTTTCGGTAATGGTGCATCAGGAATGAGGTCAATGCGGTGCTCGATTCTGCGGATGGGGGTAGCTCGTCAGGGAACACATCAGAAAATTCCTACAATAATTGATACAAGGCAAAAGGAATACATTGTGAATTATTAGTCCTCACGACCTCATCTTTGAACAAGGGTACAAAGTGAACGATGCTCGATGTGCTCTCACTCACATCCCCAAGTCTCTTTTGGTGGCTATTAGCACTAAGTTTTTCTTGTGTTTCATCATGGAGTCACTCTTATTTGGCTTGTGGCGCTCACTCTCTTTTCAGTCTCTCACTCTCTCTCTCTCACTAGTCTCTCCATGATGATGAGAAGCTTGCTTGTCGGACATTACTTGACCTCGTGACATGGGGCGAAGAACAAACTCCTTGCCTTTCATATTGAAGCTATAGTGATTGGCTCCTCCACTGTGGATGACTTTGTGATCGAATTTCCAAGGACGTCCCAAGAGTAGGTGGCACACAGACATAGGAACAACATCACACGCCAAGGTATCCTTGTAAGCGTCGATCTTAAAGGAAACTTGAATGGTATGCTCTTGTTTGGTGCCGGAGTCACTTAGCCATTGGACCTTGTAAGGATGGGGGTGCTGCTTCTTCATCAATTGTAGCTTGGAGCAAAGTTCTTAATTTGCCAAATTGGGGCAACTTCCGCCGTCTATGATGACCTTGATAGATCTTCCTTGGATGCCCGCCTTTGTGAGGAAGATGTGGCAACGTTGATCTTCATCTTGTTGCTGTTGAAGTGTCAAAATCTTTGAGACAACAAGAGCGGGGCTTGAATCATTGTTACAAAAATCTTGAGCATATTTGTCTTCATTCACTTGGCGGTGCATGTCCACATGCTCCAAAGCTTCCATTTCATCTTCGCTCATGGAGTCATAGGTGTCGTCATCATTGGCAATAATTCCCGTTTTGTGGGGCACCCACATGTCTTGTGGCCATGGCCATAGCAAGTGAAAGATTGGATGGAACTTGTCTTGGCGGTAGTATCCATTGGAGGTGTTGTAGAGGAAGAAGCTCTTGACTTGTAGTTGCTTGTTGGAGAACGACTTGAAGTAGTCATCGGTTGCTTGGATCTTGAAGTACAACCGCTAGAGGGTGTAGCGCGAGTAATATGCACCGGAGTTGGAGTAGCTTGAGTGTTGGAACCATAGGATCTTGACGAGTACTTGGAGTACTTGTAGTCATCCGACACTTTTCGCTCCGCTTTGGTTGCTTGGTGGACAAGCTCGAGGAGATTGGAGTACGGTTGGAAGTTGGTGATTTTCTTGATGGGATGGTTGAGTCCATTCAAGAAACATGCAAGTTTTCTACTCAGTTTCCTTGACGGTAGCTCTTATAATGGCTATCTCCATTTCTTGGAAATAGTCTTCAACTGACTTTGTGCCGTGCTTTAGAAGTTCGAGCTTCTTAAAGAGGTCACAATTGTAATGGGCAGGCACGAATCTAGCTCTCGTGACTTCCTTCATTTTGTGCCAAGTAGTGATCGGTCGATATCCTTATTCGCTTATTCATTTAACAACTTGTTCCCATTAAATGAGAACGTATTCTTGGAACACAAGCGAGGTCATGGTGATTTTCTTTTCCTATTCATAATTGTGGAGCCGGAATACTTGCCCGATTTTAATGCCCATGAAAGATAGTCTTCGGGGTTCATGCCTCCGGATAACTTAGGCATGGTAAACTTGAGCTTGCCATAGTGTTTCTCATTATATCTATTGTTGCGGTGGTGGTGTCATTCTTGGTGTGGAGGAGGGTCAATGTCGTCTTGCTCCTCATGATCATCTTGACATTTAAGGCGAAGAATACATGCCCTTTGCCTCAACTATTTTCATTCTTTGCATAGATCTTGTTCTTGTTCATGCACTCTCCTATTGCGCTCATGCAAGGCATGATTGGCCCCATGGAGCTCGTTGTTCTTTATTCGCTTGCTACTCATGGCATTATTGTTCTTGTCGTAGGGCATCGTCGTCTTGCTCTTCTTGGCGTTGATGTTGTCATTCTTGATCTTGCTCTAATGCAACTTGTTCTTCACGATGACATAGTTCGCGCTCACGTAGGCAGTCTTGTAAACCATTGCCATGGAATTGATTTTGAGGAGTTTGATGATTTTGGCATTTGTCTTAAAGATGAGTACGAGTTTGTAGTAGACTTGCATCGGGAGAGGTGTCCGAAGAGTGGTTGCTTGAGTGTCTTTGTCGTGATGAGTAAGAAGATGAAGAAGACTTGAGAGTGACCATCAGTCCGCGAATCTTATTCATTTGAATGGCCAACTTGGTGTCAAGATAGTCCCAGTTCCTTGCTTCGAATTTATGCAAGTTGGTAGCAAATTTGTTGATGCAGTCACTCAAGGCTTCATTTGCTTGATGCATAGCTCCTTGTAGAACAAAGTGGTGAGTTGGCGACGAAGTTGTTGGCATCTTTGTTGTTGCTGAAGAGCGGGTTTGAAGTGCTTGGCCTTTCCGTCACAAGACTTGAGCAAACATGAGTGGGAAAATGAGAAGAACAATACCAAGTTACCTTTCCCAAAGTTGAAGATGGATCCAATGATCACTCAATATGGAAACGTGAAAGTAGTAGAATTGGTATCGGTTCCACCTACACAAGTAATGCTTTTCTAGGAGCTTGGTTAGGATGAGTGGCACACAATTTAAGCAAGTGTTAGTCAAGATATTAATAATGTTGAAGAAGATTCGCAAATTACAAGTAAGATAAATAGATCAATAGCTATAGTGGCACACGTAACACACACAGACAGATAAGAGGGGTTGTGCAATGAAGGAATGAGCACAAACTGTGTTTCCACAGAAAAAGCTCATGTTGCACAATACAAGATAGACGCTAGCATGATTGCTCAAATGGGAGAGATACGTACTTGAGCACCAACCTATAAGAGAAAACATGCTATCTTTCTATCGCAAGTATGCTATATATGTATGATCCAAGATGAAGCTCACACAACAATGATCCAAGATGATCAATGGTATCAAGATGTGACGCCCCCAATTTAATCGTACACTAATCATACACGCAAATGTGTACGATCAAGACCAGGGACTCACGGGAAGATATCACAACACAACTCTAGACACAAATCAAAATAATACAAGATTTATATTACAAGCCAGGGGCCTCGAGGGCTTGAATACAAGCTCGATATACAAGAGTTAGCGGAAGCAACAATATCTGAGTACAGACATAAGTTAACAAGGATGCCTTAAGAAGGCAAACACAAAAGCAACAATGATCGAAGAGGCAAGGCCTCCTGCCTGGGACCACCTAACTACTACTGGGCATCGGCGGTCTCCAAGTAGCAGCATCCGTCAGCGATGGCATTTAGCTTCAGGGATCCACCATATGGTTGCATCAACCGGAAAGAAGGAAGAAGGGGAAAAAGGGGGTAGCAAAGCAACCGTGAGTACTCATCAAAAGTACTCGCAAGCATCAGATCTATACTAAGTATGCACTGGTATCAAATGGAAGGTTTATATCTGTGGACTGAACTGCGGAATGCCAGAATAGAAGGGGAAGGCCTAGCCTATCGAAGACTAGCATCTTCAAGCAGCTCCAAGCATCTTGCAGCATGTAGAAGAGTAAAGAATAGCAGTTTATAATTAACAAGCATGTTGTAACATTAATGCCCAGAGATCCTTCCTCGACTCCCTGCGAGAAAGCAATCCCGGAGCCACATATCTTAAGTATCCATTTGTAGTTGTATAAGATCAGGATATAAGTCTGAACGTCCGTTACTGTGGACATGGCTATTAATAGATAATCTTCCCTGCAGGGGTGCACCATGTTTTCCAACACGCTCGATCACTCTGGCCGGACACACTTTTCTGGGTCAATGTCCGGCCTCAGAAGATCAACACGTCGCAGCCCTACCTAGGCTCAGCAGAGAGGTCCCCGCCGGTCTACATCCTAATTACTCCGGGGTCTGGGCCCATCGCTCGTTGCACTCCAGATCATTGCGTACAGGGCGGGTCCAGGCTCCACCACTACAGGATGGTGCCGGGCCAGCCGGGCCGCACTGCTGAACTTGACGTTTGACAAAGCTTCGGCTGATAATGCGACATCGAGGCCCATAACTATTCTCACGTGGTGGTTGGTGCGTAAAGGCCAGAGGCCAACTCAAAACAAATACCCAAACCATAGTGTATTATTAGCTTGCGGAGACGAGCATAGACTCACGATCGAAGTGACCCCGTCGCCCCGTCTCGTGGACTTACGACAAGGGCCCAGAATGCGTGGCCGTGCCATGTCATTATCTTGCGGGTGCTCTCCGGGCCCACCTGACTTTCACCAAGGTCTCAAGTAAAGTCAATTGCAACCGTGTGTCCAAACATCAAGGGGAAACCCCGAGGAATCACCCCCGGTGGATTCCACTCAATGTAATCATCATGGTGAATGTAAGAGGGACCACACTTGAGGTGTTGAACGACAAAGCCGTATCGGGAATGGTGAAAGAGGAAATCACCCTCGATGACCATGACCGAATAGCTACACTACAGAATTATCATCGGGAGTGCGTTATGAGGGATCACCCTCGGCACTCGATAGTAGCTCTGTAGAGTCGAGCAACAAAAGGGGCGTGATGTGATGTAAGGTGTCGGGCTCTGGTCATCGATCACGCTGATCGAGTCATCGATGATGAAGCAGGGGCAACAAGGACAAGTACTGGGGGTCACTGATGGATCACTAACCAACCTATACTAAGCAGTTTAGGATAAGCAGGTAGGTAACAATAGCAGGTACAAAAGCAGGCTATGCATCAGAATAGGAGCAAACAATAACAGTAGCAAGATCTAATGCAAGCATGAGAGTATAGAATGGGCGATATCGGGATGATCAAAGGGGTGGCTTGCCTGGTTGCTCAGGCGAGAAGGAGGTCGTCGTCGACGTAGTCGATCACAGGGACATCAGCAGTGGTCTCAGGGTCTACTGGAGAGAAGATGGGGAAGAAATAGTAAATACATGCAACCATATGCATAACAAGACAATAAGCGATGCTAGAAGTGTTCTAACGCAGGGTTAGGCGATATTGGCGAAGGGGGAAACATCCGGGAAAGTTTTCCCGGTTCCGGACCTCTGTTAGACAAATGAACCGGAGGGGAAAGTTTGCATGTTCGGTATGCTAGGGACGTGTGGCAGACGAACGGACCGCGTATCCGGATTCGTCTCGAAATTCTGAGCAACTTTCATGTATAAAACTTTTTCATCCGAGTTACAGTTTAATTACTATGAATTTTCAAAGTTTAAACAATATTCTGGAAATATTTTAAATACCTAACTCAACAGAAAAGGAAAATATGACGTCATCATGGCGTCATTGCTACATCAGCGGCCAACAGACTAGTTGACTTATCAACAGGGCCCACGGGGGGGGACCCAGTGGCAGTGACTGGGCGATGCTCAGTCATCCGTTGACTGGGTCAACAAGGCCAGTCGGGCCCCTGGGGCCATGGGGGAGTGTCCTAGCGAGGTGGACCCGGACGTCCACGTCGGCGCCGGCGTTTGGGGAGCTCCGGTGAGCGTTCTCGCGGCGGAGGGGCGCCGGACCTCGCTGGACTCGCCATTCCGGCGATCATTTTGTGCGGGGGCGGTTGCTATGGGATGTGTTGAGTATATTATGTACGTGTATATGTGTGTGTAGGGCCCACCTCCTGTTTTCCCTGTATAGTTGAGGTTGTGGCCCACCTTTGTACTTATATATACGTGCCTGGTGCACCGATCAATATATCGCGATTGCACAGCCCATATTCTGTCTCTCCACATGGTATCTATCGCGAGAAGATCCTAACCTAGCCGCCGCCCGCCGCCGCCCAACCGCCGCCGTCACCGCCGCCGCCGCCGCCACCACCTTCGCCGCCGCCGCCGCGCCGTACCGCCGCCGCTAACCACCCGCCCGCTGGCCGCCGCCGCCGCGCTGGCCGCCGCCGCCGCCGCTCCACCGCTTCCGCCCCATCTCCTCCCCCCGCGCCCCACCTCTCCCACCTGCCCGCACGCGCCGCACCACCCGCGCCACCACCTCTCCCACCCCGCGCCGCACCCGCGCCACGTCCCTTCCCCGTGCCGCACACCTGCGCCGCGCCCCTCACCCGATCCCGCCGTCACCATGAGTTCCTCCTCCTCCACCGTCTCCAACCCGTTCGCCGGTCCCGATGTCACCCTCGTCCGCGATCTCAACATCCATGGCGCGCCCCGGTCAAGCTTGATCACACCACCGCCTCCTACTCGCGTGGAAGCGGTATTTTTCGCTTCGTGTTCGCGAGTACCTCCTTCACGGTCACGTGGGCGGCACCGTGGACTCGCGGCCATGATCCATGACGAGGAGTGGATGATCCTCGACGCCACCATCATCCGCTGGTTCTACCTCACCATCTCCAGCGACATCTTCCACACCGTGGTGAACGACGAGGACGACGCCCACGCTGTCCGGACCAAGCTCAACGGCCTCTTCACCGACAATCGGCTGCAGCGCAAGGTCCTCCTCTATGGTGAGTTTTACGGTGCCGGCAACTTGACTCGCCCATCGATGATTTTGCATGCGCCTCAAGAAGCTCGCCGATGAGCTCCGTGATCCGGGGAGAAGATTGGCGACGAGCTCCTCATCAGCACCCTCTCCGCGGCCTCAACGAGGACTTCGAACGCCGCCCAACCTCACCTCATCCCGGAGCCCACCTTTGGCAAGGTGGTCGCGTACCTCAAGCTGGAGGAACGCCGGATGCGGGCGGCTCGGACGCGCGCTACCCACGCTGCCCTTGTTGCGGCACCATGGGTTCGCCCCCGCCCAGCGCCAGACGCCGCCAAGCAGCGGCGCCCGCCTTCCCGCCAAAGCTTCCGCCCGCCCACCAGCCCCTTCCCGCCGCCACCGGCGGCCAATGGAGGAGGCCGCGGCGGCGCCGCCGGGTGGCCGCAAGGGGCGGCGGTGGTGGTGGCGGTGCTCAGGAGGAGCGCCGCAAGCAGCAGCCGGCTCCTCGGGCGGCGGCTGCAGTACGCCGGTCGAACCCGTGGACCGCGTCGCCCACGCCTATTCCATGCCGGTTCCACGGGCTCCTACTCCGGTCTTTCGGCTTTTCGGCCTCCGTCACACCAGCGTACTACGCCGCCGCAGCCCTATGCGGCGCCCTACGGCAGCAGCAACCGCCGCCAAGCGGCCGCCGCTGCCGCTTCGACGCGTCACGCCGTCCCTCCCACCGCGCCGTGGGATCCGGCTCTCTGGCGGCTCTCCACACCGCCTCTCCGTCCACCTACACCGGCGGCGGCGATTGGTACATGGACATCGGTGCCCATTGCTCATATGGCGGCGCCCGGTAACCTCCATCTCGCTCACCTGTCCACACCTCCAACCGCATCACCGTCGGTGACGGCTCTTCTCTTCCTATCACCCATATTGGACATACATTTTTTCCGTCTAACTCCACTCCTATATCCATGTCTAATATTCTTGTTTCTCCTGATCTTATTAAAAATCTTGTTTCCGTTCGTTCTCTTACACGTGAAAATCCGGTGACCGTTGAATTTGACGACTGTGGTTTTTCTGTTAAGGACACTCGCACGCGGATGGTGCTCCACCGATGTGACAGCCCCGACGAGCTCTACCCGGTTCACTCCGCCGCCTCCACCACTTCCGCCGCCCCTGTCGCTCTCACCACCGGAGTGGATCTCTGGCACGCTCGCTTGGGTCATCCTAATCATGCCACCCTTCGCCACATACTTCGGAGTTTTTCTTTCACGTGTAATAAGAACGAGGATCACTCGTGTCATGCATGCCGCCTTGGCAAACATGCTCGTCTTCCGTTTAGGGCTTCTTCCTTTGTTGCATCGTACCCGTTTGAGTTGATTCATAGCGATGTTTGGACATCTCCTGTTGCAAGTAACACGGGCTTTCTTTATTATCTTGTTATCCTTGATGATTTTTCGCATTATGTGTGGACCTTCCCGTTGCGCCGCAAGTCGGACGTCATCTCCACTCTTGTCGGTTTCTACTCTTATGTCCGCACGCAGTTTGGCGGCCCATTCTTGCATTGCGCATGCACAACGGGAAGGAGTTTGACAACACCGCTGTCCGCGATCTTCTCGCCACACATGGCACGATTTTTCGTCTCACTTGCCCGTACACCTCGCAGCGTAAGCGGTCGTCTTTGAGCGCATCCTTCGCACTCTTAATGACTGCGTTCGGACTCTTCTCTTTCACGCCAATGTGCCTCGCGCTTTTGGCCTCGACGCTCTTGCCACCGCTTCTCTTCTCATAAACATCCGTCCATGTCGTACTCAAGGAACTTTACACCTCACCATCTTCCATTGGTGCACCCCTCTTATGATGGGCTTCGCATCTTGGCTGCTGTGCTACCCTAGCATCGCTGCCATGCGCCTCATAAGCTCGCACCCCTCCGTCGCTTTGCATCTTTCTCGGCTACCCACCTAACACTAAGGTCTACCGCTGCTACGATCCAGTCTCTCACCGTGTTTTCACCTCCTGACACGTTTACTTTGATGAGATGGTCTTCCCGTTTCAGCAGCAGGCACCCCTCGTCGTCTCATCACCACCGGTCACCGGTGGCTCATCGACGACCTCGTCAGGTGGACGAGCCCGCCTGGTTCGTGGACCGCCTCCGGGCTTTGGCGGTCCACGGCCCTCTGCTGGCGCCCTCCACGGCCGGTGCCCGCCTTCACCCGCCGCCCCGACTTCGGCGCGCCTGGTCGGCGCCTCTTCGCCGCGCCGTCGCCGCCGCCCGGCCGCTCGCCGGCCGCCTCGCCGCCCCTTCGCCGCCGCCTCGCCCGCCGCCTCGCGCCGTTTCGGTGCCGCGGGTGGCCGCCTCCTCGCCGGCCGCCGCGCGGCCCGCCCCGATCGCCTCGCTCGCCGGCTGCCTCGCTGCCTCGGGCGCCACGGGTCGGCCCCTGCCGGTCTCTCGCGGCCTCCTCGCCGGTGGTCTCCTCGCCGGCCGCCTCGCCGCCGCCTCGCCGCCGCCGCCCGGCCCGGTGGCCCGTCCGGCCCGTCACCCGAGCTCGTCTTGGCATTCATCGCCGAGCCTCCGGTACTCGCGTGATGAGTACGTGCTGCGCCGCCTCTGCCGCGGAGCCGTCACCCATTCCTGCGTCGCCAGCGCCGCCCTCGTGATCCTCAGCGGCTTGCGGCGATGCAGAAGAGTTCGACGCTCTCGGCGAACCGCACTGGACTCTGGTGCCCCGCCCCGCGCCAACGTCATCACGGTAAGTGGGTCTTCCATCATAAGACCCGCCCGACGGTTCACTTGAGCGCTACAAGGCTCGCTGGGTGGTCGCGGTTTCGCCCGGTAGGCTGGAGTCGACTTCACGGAGACGCTTGCCCGGTTGTCAAACCGGGCACGATCCGCGACTGTCCTCCGGCTCGCCCGTTTCGCGGCTGGCCCGTTCACCGATGGATGTCTCCAACGCCTTCCTCCATGGCCATCTTGAGGAGCAGGTGTTTTGTGAGCAACCCACCGTTTCGCCGATGCCTCATTGCCCGCCACGTGTGCTGTTGTCGCGCTCTCTTTACGGGCTCAGCAGCACCCCACGCTCGTACCAGCGGATCGCGGGTTTCTTGAACATCGGGCTTCAGCGTCACTCGCCGGACGCCTCATCGCTTTTTCTATCGCCACGGTGACACGGCTGCATATTTGCTGCTCTACGCCGACGACATCATCTCGACAGCCTCCTCGCAGCCGTTCTTCGCCAGATCACTCTGCGGCTGCGTGACGAGTTCGCTATCAAGGACTTGGGTGCTCTCCATTACTTCCTTGGCATTGAGGTCGTTCGCGCCGGACGGCTTCTTTCTTCATCAATGTAAGTATGCCCATGAGCTTTGAGCGCGCAGCATGCTCAATCGCCATCCGGTTGCTACTCCTGTTGACACGAAGGCCAAGGTTTCGCTCTTGAGGGTTCGCTGCGTCGGATGCTCCATTCTACCGGTCTATTGTCGGCGCTCTTGATGCCACTCTCACCGCACCGGATCTTGAGTATGCTGTCCAGCAGGTGTGTCTCCACATGCACGCCCCTCGTGACTCTCACTGGACTCTCGTGAAGCGGATCCTTCGCTACATCCGCGGCACGATGTCTCTTGGGTTGACACTCACGGCGTCCGCTTCTTTGGAGATGGTGGCCTACTCCGATGCAGATTGGGCCGGCTGCCCCGACACTCGCCGGTCCACCTCTGGCTACTGCGTCTACCTCGGTCCTTCTCTCGTCTCGTGGTCGTCCAAGCGACAACCCACGGTTTCGCACTCTAGTGCCGAGGCTGAGTACCGAGCTGTGGCCAACGCTGTCGCCGAGTGCACCTGGCTTCGACAGCATTTCAGAGCTACATCACGATGTCTCCTGTGCTACGGTTGTTCATTGTGACAACGCTCTGCGGTGTACCTCTCCGCCAACCCCGCTCATCATCGCCGGACGAAACACATCGAGCTGGATATTCACTTCGTGCGCGAGCAGGTGGCTCTTGGACGCATGCGGTTCTCCATGTGCCCACCGCCGCCAGTCACGATGTGATGGCGAAGGACCGCCGACTTCCACCTTTGAGGAGTTTCATTCCGATCTCTGCGTCCTGGGCGCCGCTTCGATGCGGGGGTGTTGAGTATATTATGTACGTGTATATGTGTGTAGGGCCCACCTCCTGTTTTTCCTGTATAGTTGAGGTTGTGGCCCACCTTTGTACTTATATATACGTGCCTGGTGCACCGATCAATATATCGCGATTGCACAGCCCATATTTTGTCTCTCCACAGGATGGGCGCAGTGCCGCGCATCCATCCACGGCCTCGGCTGGGGCGGTGGGCGGCCGGAGCGGCGGCGAGGTCGAGCGGGGATGCGGCGACCGAAGCGGGCGGCGGTGGCGCTCGGCCCTGAAGCGGGCAAGGCGGGGCGTGTGGGTATTGGAGGCTGCGTAGGAGGCCACCACGCGCGCGAGCGACGAGCAGCGGCATGGGAGGGCGCGGCCAGGGAGGTGCGAGTGCACACGCGGAGCAGCAATAGCAGCGGTGCACGGTAGCAGTAGAAGTACAAGGGCAGTGACAGCGGCTACGGGTGGCGCCAGACATCACTGAGAAGAGGGGGAAGGAAGGTGTGGATCTCACCGAGCGGTCACGAAAGACCCTCGATGGATTAGTAGCTGCAGGGTTCGCCGGAGACGAAGAGGACCGCCGGCAACCGTAGACGTGGATGAGCTCGATGCCCTTGCTGTGGTGGCCCCCGTCTCTCTCCGGTGGTTGCAGACGACATAGAGGATGGAGGCAGAGCAAGCTGGCACGGTGGTGAGGCGAGGAGGCGACGATGGCCGCGGCTAGGACAGGGCCATGGCGACGGGCGCGCTCGGGACCGAGCGAGAGGAGAGGAGAGAGGTGGATTTGAGGGGCGAGGAGAGCGAGGTGAGTGGGAGAGGGAACTGAGGAGGCGTGGGCGTGGCGGCCTTATCCTACCCGCGGTGCCTATAGCGGCGTGGCCGGCGAGGTGGGTCGGCGGCGACACCCCTGTTGCGGTCTGAGAGCGAGGAACAGGGCGGGGGAGAGACCGGTGCGAGCGGGGCAACTGGGCTGGCTCGGGTGGGTTAGGTGGGCCGGCCCAGGTGGGTTCGGTCCAGGGGGGGTTGCTCTCTCTCTCTCTCTCTCTCTCTCTCTCTCCTCTGACTTTTCCCTTTTACTTTTCTTTTGTTTTCTTTTATTTGCTTTGTTTTGCATTTTTCTTTTAGTACCCAATGAGTTTTGTTTTGAACAAAACTTGGCACATAAAACTAACACAATACCTTGAGATGGAACAAAATGTTTGGGGTCAAAAGGAGTTGCCTAATCAATTTTAGAAATTGAAAAGGCCAATTTAAATGCTGTTGGAGCACTGAATAATTCCCATGGGCATTTTGGGAATTCAGAAGAGGTTGGTTTCAACATGACAATGATCAGGGAAATTTACAGGATAAGGTGAACATTTTAGTTTTACTGTTCAAAGAAAATAATTTATTTGACTTATTTTAAATTTGAAAAAGGCTTTGATTTTTGGACAAGTGGCAAGCTGCATAGTAATCACGATGACATGGCCACCATTAGGGGGAGATTACTGTAGCATGATTCTCGGGGTGTTACAAATCTCCTCCACTACAAGAAATCTCGTCCCGAGATTTAAGTGGGGAAGTAAAGAGTAACTTTGGGAGAACTGACCCTTATAGGGTTAATTATCTGGTGAACAATTCAGGGAATGAGGCAGAAGTATCTCTCGAGTTGAAACTTAATAAAACATCGAGAGCAAAGTATGAAGGTACAATAGGAAGTTTCAACTGAATGAACAACGATTGATACTTGAACAGAGTGTGAGAAAGGGGGTTCAGAGCATCGGGAATAGATCATCTCTCGGAAGGTGGCTCATGACATGATATAAAGCCAAGTGTAAAGAATATTTCGGTATCAAGGTCGTATAGGAGATTCAGGTTTTGATCCTGTGGAACTGTGGGTTATGGGCCCACCATGTGGGTTAAAAGAAGGAAAGGCGCTATTCATTTTGCACGGTCATGATAGCAAGGCAGGTGAGAGGATAGCGTGTCAGTTATGTTGGCAACAACATTGGTACCAAGGGCGAGGGACGAAGAGAACCATTTTCTTGCTTGTTGAAATGAGGCGGACCAATAGGCAAAGTTCTCATCCATCGGTGGTTACCGGAATGTCACCCACAATAGTATCAAGGTCTTACTGACATAGTTCGTACCCCGAGGTGTTTACGTAAGCAGGAAATTATCACTGCTCAGACATGATAGGTTACAAGAAAGGTTAAACAAAACAATGGGAAGGAAAGTGTAGGCCTCGAATCAGTTATCGGTGTTCTCGAGGGTCTAACAACTCAGAACCCATGGAAAATTTGAATCAGCGAGAATAATAGATGATGAAGAACTCATAAGAAGTTATGTAGTACCGGGATATTCTCGAGATACCAGAGGGTAATACTCGAGGGTAGAGCAGAATAGAGGATGGACAGGTGAAAAGATCTGCAGAAGACAAGTACTTTGACTTGCCTAAGAAATCGGATCAAAGAAGAACTATATGGTCGGAACCACAGTTGCAAAGGACCAAATATAGATACAAGATGAACTTATCACAAGGGGGTTATTATTATAACAAGAAGCTTCCATGATAAGTTCCACCTCGGGTCCATGGGCATGAACACAAAAGTTCAAGGTTGACTCCCACTTCTCTAATGCACAACTTTCCATTCACTTCTCGCTTTCGAAGAAGTTGTAGCATTGAAATTTACCTGACGAAAAGCTAGTAGAGTATAACCCCATAACTTTCGTGTCCACACAAATTTAGGGAAGACATAGATTCAAACCACTGGGCATCTTAGGAACATATTTCACAAACTTCACGAGTAAATAACTCAAGCCCGGAAGCAGAGTATGGTTGGCAAGAGCGGGGGATACAATTTACCAAAGGCATTATGTATCCGAGGAAAGGCTCACAAGGTTACTGAATATGAAGGATGTTGTCGGATAAAACCCAACAAAGGACCTGGAGGTCCACAATGGATCTGATGTGAGTATCGGTACTCAACCAGAAGAAGAAAGAATTTAAGGAGGTCGAGTTATAGAAACAACTGACTAATTCTATGCTCGAATGCAAAGGGGATTATGATTTTCAAAACGAGGGATCAAAAGCAGAGGCTCTGATCAAAGACAATTAAGTTGAATAGACATAGATAAATAATCAATCAAGACTTGATTTGTCGAACACCAGCTCATGTCCGTGGTGACGTCTGAGCCGAAGGAAAGAGTTCTAATTGTGATTGTTGATTGTGAGCATGCACGAACATATCGAGTCAAACATTCAAAATGACGATGAAAAATGATACCACTGATTATTGCCAAACATATGGAAGTAACCATAATGCAAGCAGATAAGGGGGAACAAGAGCAATAGGCTACTGAGGATTTTTGGAAGATCGAATAGTATTCCAAAGAATTTAGTGAAACACAGGATCAACTGTGGTTGAATGGATACTCGGCAAGCGCGAGTAATTATCCGTAGGGGTATTCTTGTGGTAAAGAACTGCAAGACAACAAGTATAAGGGATCCTCGGAACAACGGATAATATTTCAGGACATCTTGTCATAACAAGAGCAACTGGGGATGAAGGTATGAACGACAACATAGGTAGTTACGCATAAGGATTTATCGGTGGTAGGGATCGCAACGACGAAGGGTACAAGGGTCTCGGTAAAACATCAAAGAGTATCTTCAAAATCTTCTGGTGCACCAAGCAATCATCTGGAGTGAAGGGGCTCTCCGTAAGAAAGTATTTACGAGTACCTAGAGTTGAGAGTTACCAAAAAAATTTAACCCGAATAGAAGACAGATCAGAATCCCAGAGTATAGACGAGAAGTAAAAGAGCCTAATACCACCCAATGGCGACGTGGGCCCCTAAGCCGCACAACCATGTTAGTAAAACAGTTTTTCAAAGACTAGACTCAACTTCGGCCAAGGAGTTGGAAAGGGGGATCCTACAGGCAGTCGGCTCTGATACCAACTTGTGACACCCCTGATTCAATCGAACACTAATCATACACGCAAATGTCTACGATCAAGATCAGGGACTCACGGGAAGATATCACAACACAACTCTAGACACAAACTAAAATAATACAAGCTTTATATTACAAGCCAAGGGCCTCGAGGGCTCGAACACAAGCTCGATACACAAGAGTCAGCGGAAGCAACAATATCTGAGTACAGACATAAGTTAACAAGGATGCCTTAAGAAGGCAAACACAAAAGCAACAATAATCGAAGAGGCAAGGCCTCCTGCCTGGGACCTCCTAACTACTCCTTGTCGTCGGCGGTCACGAAGTAGCAACATCCGTCAACGGTGGCATCTAGCTTCAGGGATCCACCATCTGGTTGCATCAACCAGAAAGAAGGAACAAGGGGGAAAAGGGAGTAGCAAAGCAACCATGAGTACTCATCCAAAGTACTCGCAAGCATCAGATATAGACTAAGTATGCACTGGTATCAAATGGAAGGTTTGTATCTGTGGACTGAACTGCAGAATGCCAGAATAGAAGGGGAAGGCCTAGCCTATCGAAGACTAGCATCTTCAAGCAAGTCCAAGCATCTTGCAGCATGTAGAAGAGTAAAGAATAGCGGTTTATAATTAACAAGCATGTTGTAACATTAATGCCCAGAGATCCTTCCTCGACTCCCTACGAGAAAGCAATCCCGGAGCCACATATCTTAAGTATCCATTTGTAGTTGTATAAGATCAGGATATAAGTCTGAGCGTCTGTTACTGTGGACACGGCTATTAATAGATAATCTTCCCTACAGGGGTACACCACGTTTTCCAACATGCTCGATCACTCTGGACGGACACACTTTTCTGGGTCAATGCCCGGCCTCGGAAGATCAACACGTCGCAGCCCTACCTAGGCTCAGTAGAGAGGTCCCCGCCGGTCTACATCCTAAGCACTCCGGGGTCTGGGCCCATCGCCCATTGCACTCCAGATCGTTGCGTATAGGGCGGGTCCAGGCTCCACCACTACAGGATGGTGTCGGCCCAGCCGTGCCGCACTGCTGAACTGGACGCCTGACAAAGCTTTGGCTGATAATGCGACGTTGAGGCCCATAACTATTCTCACGTGGTGGTTGGTGCGTAAATGCCAGAGGCCAACTCAGAACAAATACCCGAACCATAGTGTATTATTAGCTTGCGGAGACGAGCAGAGACTCACGATCGAAGTGACCCCGTCGCCCCGTCTCGTGGACTTACAACAAGGGCCCAGAATGCCTGGCCGTGCCATGTCATTATCTTGCGGGTGCTCTCCGGGCCCACCCGACTTTCACCAAGGTCTAAAGTAAAGTCCATTGAAACCGTGTGTCCAAACATCAAGGGGAAACCCCGAGGAATCACCCCTGGTGGATTCCACTCAATGTAACCATCATGGTGAATGTAAAAGGGAGCACCCTCGAGGTTCACACTTGAGGTGTTGAACGACAGAGCCGTATTGGGAATGGTGAAAGAGGAAATCACCCTCGATGACCACGACGAATAGCTACACTACAGAATTATCATCAGGAGTGTGTTATGAGGGATCACCCTCGGCACTCGATAGTAGCTCTGGAGAGCCGAGCAACAAAAGGGGCGTGATGTGATGTGAGGTGTCGGGCTCTGGTCGTCGATCACGCTGATCGAGTCATCGATGATGAAGCATGGGCAACAAGGACAAGTACTGGGGGTCACTGATGGATCACTAACCAACCTATACTAAGCAGTTTAGGATAAGCAGGTAGGTAACAATAGCAGGTACAAAAGCAGGCTATGCATCAGAATAGGAGCAAACAATAACAGTAGCAAGATCTAATGCAAGCATGAGAGTATAGAATGGGCAATATCAGGATGATCAAAGGGGTGGCTTGCCTGGTTGCTCAGGCGAGAAGGAGGGGTCGTCGTCGACGTAGTCGATCATAGGGACATCAGCAGTGGTATCGGGGTCTACCGGAGAGAAGATGGGGAAGAAACAGTAAATACACGCAAATATATGCATAACAAGACAATAAGTGATGCTAGAGGTGTTCTAACGCAGGGTTAGGAGATATTGGCGAAGGGGGAAACATCCGGGAAAGTTTTCCCGGTTCAGGACGTCTATCAAACAGATGAACCAGAGGGGAAAGTTTGCATGTTTGCTATGCTAGGGACGAGTGGCAGACGAACGGACCGCGTATCCGGATTCGTCTCGAAATTCTGAGCAACTTTCATGGATAAAACTTTTTCATCCGAGTTACGGTTTAATTACTATGAATTTTCAAAGTTTAAACAATATTCTGGAAATATTTTAAATACCTAACTCAACAGAAAAGGAAAATATGATGTCATCATGGCGTCATTGCTATGTCAGCGGTCAATAGACTAGTTGACTTGTCAACAGGGCCCACGGGGGGCCCACTGGCAGTGACTGGGCGATGCCCAATCAGCCGTTGACAGGGTCAACAAGGCCAGCCGGGCGACTGGGGCCACGGGGCACTGTCCTAGCGAGGTGGACCCGAACGTCCACGTCGGCGCTAGCGCTTGGGGAGCTCCGGTGAGCGTTCCCGCGGCGGAGGGGCGCCAGACCTCGCCGGACTCGCCATTCTGGCGATCATTTCGTGCGGGGGCGGTTGCTACGGGACGGGCGCAGTGCCGCGTATCCATCCACGGCCTCGGCTGGGGCGGTGCACGGCCGGAGCGGCGGCGAGGTCGAAAGGGATCAGCGGCGGCGAAGCGGCGGTGGCGCTCGGCCCTGAAGCGGGCAAGGTTGGGCGCGTGGGTACTGGAGGCTGCGGGGGAGGCCGCCACGCGCACGAGCGGCGAGCAGCGGCATGGGAGTGCGCGGCCAGGGAGCTGTGAGTGCACGCGCGGAGCAGCAATACAGTGGTGCTCGGTAGCAGTAGCAGTACAAGGGCAGTGACGGCGGCTACGAGTGGCGACAGACAGCACTGAGAAGAGGGGGAAGGAAGGTGTGGATCTCACCGAGCGGTCACGAAAGACCCTCGACGGATTAGTAGCTGCAGGATTCGCTGGAGACGAAGAGGATCGCCGCCGACCGAAGACATGGATGAGCTCGATGCCCTCGTTGTGGTGGCTCCCGTCTCGCTCCGGTGGTTGCAGACGACATAGAGGATGGAGGCGGAGCGAGCTGGCATGATGGTGAGGCATGGAGGCGACGATGGTCGCTGCTAGGACGGGGCCATGGCGACGAGCACGGTCGGGACTAAGCGAGAGGATAGGGGAGAGGTGGATCTGAGGGGCGAGGGAGAGCGAGGTGAGTGGGAGAGGGAACCGAGGAGGCGTGGGTGTGGCGGCCTTATCCTCCCCGCGGCGCCTGTAGCGGTGTGGCCGGCGAGGTGGGTTCGGCGGCGATGCCCTTGTTGTGGTCTGAGACCGAGGAACAAGGCGGGGGGGAGACCGGTGCGAGCGGGGCAACTGGGCTGGCTCGGGTGGGTTAGGTGGGCTGGCCCATGTGGGTTCGGTCCACGGAGGGGGGTTGCTCTTTCTCTCTCTCTCTCCTTTGACTTTTCCCTTTTCCTTTTATTTTTTTCTTTTATTTGCTCTATTTTTCATTTTTCTTTTAGTACCCAAGTAGTTTTGTTTTGAACAAAACTTTGCACATAAAACTAACACAATACCTTGAGATGGAACAAAAAGTTTGGGGTCAAAAGGAGTTTCCTAATCAATTTTAGAAATTGAAAAGGCCAATTTAAATGCTGTTGGAGCACTGTATAATTCCCATGGGCATTTTGGGAATTCAGAAGAGGTTGGTTTCAACATGACAGTGATCAGGGAAATTTATAGGATAATGAACATTTTAGTTTTACTGTTCAAAGAAAATAATTTATCCGACTTATTTTAAATTTGAAAAAGGCTCTGATTTTTGGACAAGTGGCAAGCTGCATAGTAATCACGATGACATGGCCACCATTAGGTGGAGATTACTGTAGCATGATTCTCGGGGTGATACACAAGATGAGATGCAATGTGGCTCGATGCTATTGCTATTTCTTAGACGTTCTTTGTTTTCTTTTCCTTTTACTTCAAATATTTTTCTCTCTCTTGTTTTTTGTATGATGCTTTGACCACTTATGCAAGATGCTGGATCCAAGATAGCAATGATGTATGCATGGGAGTAACTTATGACACAAGAGATGATAACAAGATATGTGCACACAATTGAAGCTATGTGGAGTATGTATCACTAAAGTGCACAAGTAATGTGGCCCAACAATTCTCGAATAGATAGTCTTGGCGGGCAAGTAACGCAAAAGGCTCGGGGTTATAATGTAAAGTCAAGGAAATGTAAAATGATGCCGTTGAAGTTACCGTCTTTGCTCACGGTCATGGTGTCAAAAGGTGGAGTGGTCGTTGTCGATGTTGAGTCTATGGCGATGATGAGTGCACTACAAAAAAATACACTTTCGTGATGATACGTGTTTGTCACAGTAGGTCGCGTTTTTTGTCATGCATGTACATCCATGACAAATTTATGACAGAATCAAGATAGTCATACCTGTGCTGTCATAGAAGTGTTCCATGACATTACCAAAATTATCATCACGTAAGTGTCCACTACCATGACGATAAATCGCGCGTCACAGAAGTGCTTTCGTCAAGGGTGACCGACACGTGGCATCCACCATAACGGAACTCCATTAAGCTATCGGGTCGGGTTTTGGATCCGATAACCCATTAACAGCCCCAACCAATGGGGATTTTCCACGTGTAAAATCATCATTGGCTGGAGGAAACACGTGTCGGCTGACCGCTGGGACAGATGTAATCCACTCATTGGACGAAGGCGCCTATGATCGTCGGCCGTGGCACGCCCAACAGAGGCCCATTCTCGTGAAAAGGCGGCCCGTTTGACTTGGTCAAAAGGTGGCGAGCCGGCCCATGGAAAGCTTGTTAGCGGCTGTTCGCATATAGCCCATTTACACCCGCTAACCCAAGGCCCGTTCGCCCTATCCGAATTAGCCCGATGGCGTCATCTGGGCCATCAATATGATTCCCCGTTTTCGCCGGCCCATGTATGGCCCATGATGTCTTCGGCCCATATGAGGCCCTATGTAACGCTTGGCCTATTAAGCGCCGTGGTGGCGGCCCGCAATGAGCGGTGTATCACTTTACACCCACTAACGGCTCGTGGTGAAACTGGCCCGTAATGAACAGTATATCACTTTATACCCATTAAGGGCCCGTTATTCAGTTGGGCCATTTCCAGCAAATGTTATCTTTCGGCCTTCATGGAGCCCATTTATTCTTGGGCTCATTTCCAGCATTCGTTTACTTACGGCCCGTTAATGTCATTTTGTGCTTGTGGGCCAAATTCAGCCCGTGGTTACATCGGCCCGTTTGTGGTCCGTTAATATGTTGGGCCGTTTTCATAGCGTCATCAAATACGGCCTATTAATGATGGCCCGTTATGGTCATACGGCCCGTATAAGGCCCATTGATGATACGGCCCGTAGAAGGCCCATTGTTTCTACAGCCCGTAGAAGGCCCATTGTTTCTACGGCCCGTAGAAGGACCATTTTTTCTACGGCCCGTAGAAGGCCTACTGTTTCTACAGCCCATAGAAGGCCCACTGTTTCTATGGCCCGTAGGAGGCCCAGTGTCACTACAGTAAATATTAGCCCATGGTTATTGTGGCCTAGTTTTAAAAAGAACTGCACTGACTACAAGCAAACAAATAAACAAGACAACAAGGAAATAAATAAGCAAGCAACCTATGCTAGGCAATCACGGCTGTTACACATATTACATCCACTGGGCATCAAAGTTCGCCACCAGTGCAAATATAGGGAACAAAGCAGCATATCATATACACTGGTTGTCAAAGTTGGCGACCAGCGCAAATAAACGCGCAAACAAAACAAATCGAGGCTGAAACCACTTGAAGATCTCAAGAAACAATATCCCGGTACCCATAATCTTTGGCAAGATGCTTAGCAAGCTTATTAACTTTCTCTTATTTAGCGCTTAAATCCTCCAGTTGTTATTTGTTGCACTAGAAAATATGCATCTGAATTCGCAGGACTTCCTCGGTCCTTGACTTCTGTCGCATCACATCTGATTGATGTCTTTCAACTTGAAGTTGAGACTCATGAAGACGAACTGATTCAGACAGCGAGTTCGAAGAGCTTATGCCAGTAGTAGTGACCAGTAACTCGAATACTACATCAAGACAGGACTTTTGGGTTCCCTCACTGCCGTCAAGATAGTTTTTATCAGCTTTCTTGGAGACCAACAGGGATGTCTCACTATCTTGAACCTTATCTGCATTACTTCCTTTACCATTGGATAACGCGGTATTGTTCTTCAATATTTTGTCCGCATTCTAAAAGAGAAACAAGCAGGCACATCACATGTTTACCATGTTGTATATGAAACTCATTTTGGTAAATGAGTTCAGTAGTAAAGTGGACGGGATAACAACATGAAACAAACATATATCTATGTGCCATGGTCACTTTATGGTCTATATCATTCTAGTTTTTGTTGCCAAATCAAGATAGAGACACAGTTCAAATAATATTTGTTCAAGACAAAGCAGAATAGACAGAATATAAGTGTGGGTAACTATAGAGCAATAACAACACTTGTAATGTGCATGACATGAGAACATAACTGTTTATTCAATTGAAACTGAAATCAACATAGAGCAGGTTACAACAAACAAACCAGTTAAAAAGCAGGTTTAAAACATACTGTTGCACCATTGGAGTTTCAATTCCATCCTTCAAATTTGAAAATAGTTGGTATGAGTAAATACTGAGAATGCAAGAGCAAAGGAGTATGAACCATAGCTCTGAGAACGACACGAGAACAAATCTTCTTCTCCTTCAAGCGTTGAGTTGGGATTCGGAGTGGTGGTCCTCGTGCTTTGGGCACTGCAGTTCCCTTACTAACCGCTCGTGTTTGGGTGCTCTGTGGCCGAGAAGGTGATGTGTCAACTGGAACTGGGTTACTATCTACCGGGGTTGGGGTTAGAAGGGGTTTAGTTGGTTCTCTGTCCAATTGGGTAGGGGTACAATCTGCGAGAGTCTGGGTTATGTGTGGTGGATCTGGTCCTTGGGCAAGTACAACCGTGGTTCTATCTGCATCAACTGGTAGTTCTATATTTTCTGAAGACCGTGTTGTTACTCCCTTAGATACTGTCATCACGCTCTCCAATTCAAATGGCTGATAAACAAGAAAAGTAATTGAAAGTATAGACATTGTATGATAGACAGGTGCAATGGATAGTGGGGAATAAAAGAGGGCATGAAATAATTCATATTTATGTTGTCTAACAAAACAGGATAGCATGACACAATTTCACATATATGATGGCTAACTAAACAGGATAGCATGACACAATTTCACATTATGATGGCTAACTAAAAAAGATGGAAAGACATAGTTCAAAATATGAGACTATGTAAACAGGATGACATGACATAACTATATAATGTGTTTATTAAATAGGTTGGCATGCCATAATTCACATACATTCATGGATAGAATGCCATAATTCTAAATATGATGATTGTAAACACTAAACAGGATGAGATGATAACTATATGATGTCTTTATTAAATGGGTTGCCATGCCATAATTCAGATAGATGATGTGTATGTACTATGTAAACATGATGGCATGATATAATTCAAATATATGATTTATATAGTAAGCAAGTAAGCAGATGGCAATCTTTATATGATGTAAAAGCTAAGCAATGCAAGACAACATGCATGACATGGGTAATATAACCCTGCCAAGTTTGCGCATAGACCTCAGGGGGGAAATAGGACTGGTCATCAGTCTCTGAATCCTCCTCTGAGGAGCTCTCTGAGCCCGACAAGATGTACGCTTGGCGAGTAGCATTATCTGCTTTGAATACCTTGTTTTCACTCCAGATACTTTCATCACCGCTTCAAATGGCTGATGCACAGGAAGAGTAGTTGAATATACAAACGTTGTCGACAAATGGAACACGTAATACAAAAAAATGATAGCATGATATAATTCACATATATGATGATGGGCTAAACAGCATGGCATTGCATAATTCACATATATAATGCCTTTGCAACAAGATAGCATTGTATAATTCACATATATAATGTCTTGCAACAAGATGGCAATGCATAATGCACATATATGGTAATTAGACACTGCACAGATGGCATTCACACAAAGCATGTCTAAACTAATCAAATGGCATAGCAATGCGAGACACCATACGCACGATATGAGCAACATAACCCTGCCAAGTTAGAGCATACACCTCGGGGGGGAATAGGACTGGTCATCTGTCTCTGAATCCTCCTCACGAGGAGCTATCCGTAACCAGCGAGATATGCGCTTCGTCGAGATAGCATAGTCTTCTCGAAGACCTTGTTTTAACTCGAATTTGCCATCACCGTGTCAAATGGCTGATGCACACAAAAAGCGATTGAATGTACTAACATTGTTGACAAATGTAATATGTAACGAAAAAAGGATGGCTGATATAATTTACATATAAGATGGTGGCTAAGCGGGATGGCATTTCAAAATTCACATATATGATGCCTGGCTAAACAAGGTGTCGTTGCATAATTCACATAAACGATGAATAAACTAAACAGATGGCATTCGCACAAAGGATGTCTAAACTAAGCAGATGAAATATTTGATGTATAAAGTAAGCAATGCAAGACACCATATGCATGATATAACCAACATCAGCATGCCAAGTTAGAGCGAAGACCTCAGGGGGTAAATAGGAGTTATCTTCTCCTTCTGAATCCCCCTCAGAATAGATATCTTCCTCTCAATTACAATCCAAAATGCATGGAGGGGGCTGCCTTTGCGCCTACCATGGAGCGACGTCTGCATGAAATTATATTGCCACGCAAGGCTCGTCTCTTTTGATCTACATGTTCAGTTCCATTGTTTACAATAACTGTCATGCATAGGAATAAAACATAGTGAGATTATGTAAGGAGTGCATGCAGAAATCCAAAGTGATGGTAGCAACCTATGGATAGACCCAAAACCAATAATAGCAAAGAGATAATGGCTTCAGTTAATAAATGAGATAATGGCTTCTTTCTTGTTTGTTTTCCACCCAACATGAAACTCATAGTAGACACCGGAGATTAACCGGATAGTAGATAGATACTATTGATAGCGGCCCGATATGTACCCCACAACCATTTAAAAACTCAAGTTTGACCATTAGTTTGGAGTGACTCGAGTCTAATCGGTGAACATGGCGATAAAGTAGCATGTAATATTAAGCGATGCATAACGTAGCGGAACACGAAGAGTGCGACCTCTCTTGTGACCCGTGTAGTCCTCGAGGTCATCTGCTCGGTTGATGATGGTAATGCAGTTTTCATGGCTGCGGCGGCAAGGAAGAAGATCTCGAGGCGGCGGAAGGCAGTCTGGAGGCGGATCCTCTTTGTCTTTGGACCATTCTATCGTTGGAGCGGTGAGCTGGGGTGGAGGACGGCGCAGCGAGAGCGGACAAACCACGCAAGGTTTTCTTTGACAACTATCTGTAAGAGAAGTAATTTTGTAAGGGCTCGTTTGAATTGGAGGATTCCAACAATGCAGGATAGGAAATAGACAGGAATAGGATAGGAATGCACGTGCAAAACAGAGAATTTAAAACACGAGATTTACGCCAATCTGGTGTTTGATTCACAACAATTGGAAGATCACAGGATGCAAAGAAGCATGGTGAGATTAAGTCAAACCACAAGAAAATGTACGGTTATAATGCTATTATGCTACTATCTCTTAGTCTTGTGCATCATGAATAGGAATTTGAAAGGGAGGACAAGTGAAAATTAAAATTCCTACGTTTTTTCTTTCAAGGAGACACTAAAGGAACAAATCCATGTGCTCAGTGGACAATATATATAACATGTAGAGTAAAAAAGAGATGCAACAAGTGTACAACCTCTTTGGTGAAGCCAAGTCAATCTCAGCGTGATTGGGTTGGCCGGTGAGGATGCTCCGGCTGACTTTGCTGTCGGAGGAGGGGAAGAAGATCCTAGGCGTCTGGAGATGGAGCCCGAGGTACTGCTCCGCTGTGATGGAGGGTTTCATCGTTGGAGCAGCTCTGTTGAGTTGTACGACGCCGAGGCTGAAGCAGGACAAGAGAGACAACGAACAACGTTAACCTCGAGTGGAATTCTAATAGCATCTCCAATACATGATGTAAAATACATAACCACAAAGTGCTAGATGTAAAATACATCAGCCGCTCATCTCTAAACTTAAGCGTCAAACTGAACTTAACTATCGAAACCGAACTTAAGCGTCAAATCGAACCTAAGCGTCAAACTGAATTTTGTTGTTAAACCGAACGCACTAGCAAGGTGAGGCTACACATCGGTCGATCGACTTTTCATCTCTGGTCGATCGATTTTGCAGCCGTTGGATCTGAAATCAAGGGCATGCGGTTCATCTTCAACCTCCACCCCTCGAGCCGCCACCACCACCGGCCAAACAGCACCCCCGCCGCCCGTGGCGGCAGTGCGCCGCTTCCGCCCGCCAAAACACTCCCCACCGCCGGTCCGCCGCCGCCCGGCCATCCTCTAGCCCCCCGTCGAGATTTTTCTCCGTGGTCCCCACGACACCGCCCCGCCAATGTCCCACCACCGTCGGCGACCACCGCCCCCATCCTGAACCCTAAGATAGATAGTGGGGTACCTCTCCGGCAAGCCCCCCTCTCCGCTGTGGCTGGTTCTTCCTTCACCCCGGCGAGCCCACCCCTTGAAAATCGACTGACCCAAAAGTCGATTCAGTCGATTGAAGTGTAGCCAAATCGGAGCAGCATCGCAAGCAAGAGCAAGAGCGAGAGCAGCAACGCGAGCAAGAGCAATACCAAGAGCAGACCAGGCAGGGGACCGAGATCAAGAGCAGAGCAACAGCGTGAGCAAGAGCTAAAGCAGCACCAGCTCCTACTGATGTGGACGTCGCCGCCGAGGGAGCGACGCCGTGGAGGAAGTGGCCGGCGGCGACGCCGTGGATGGAGCCGCACCGTGTCGGCTTGGGACCCAGCGTCGGCGGCACCGTGAGATCGAATCAAGAAGAAAATGCGGCGATTAGTGTACAACCTCTTTGGTGGCGCTGATTAGGCCATAGCTTCATCCGAGGAAACGGTGATGATGATGCTCTTCCGGTGGTGCAGGTGAAGATGGCGGTGTGGGAATGGAGGTGGCGCGAAGGACGAGGGGAACATCGGGGCAGCTCCTTGGAGGTGGAGGAAGGGGTGGCTGAACCGGCGGGACGATGAGATCGACGACGGATCCTCATCCGGTACGGTGGATGAGGGACGTCGAGGTGTTGCTATGGACGATGTCGTCGAGGAAGAGGCTCCGGCTGGGTGGCGGACGGAGCAGGGTGTGGGGTTTTGTCGCGGGTTTTCGCGGCCTCGATGTATAAATGGGTAGGCAGATGGGATGGCAGTGGGGAACCATGGCTTAGAGACGCGCTTGTCCTAAATGTGGGGTAAGTTACGAAAGTACCCCGCACCGATTTGAGGCAGTTCTTTCGGTTCAGGGGTACCACGGGCATTTCACGTGTCGGGATTTCACAGGAGGTGGGAGTTTTCGCGCGCGTTGTAATTTCGGAATAGCAAGGCGCGGGTTGAGATGGAGGGAGTTGTCGGAGCACAACGAGACAAAGATATATCTTAAATATTTTGCGCTAACAAGGCGCGGGTTGAAATTTCCGAAGAAGCCTAACGTGTACTGTACCAAATCAATGCGCACTACAAATGTCATTCAAAACTTTGAATTCATGTTATGTTCAATTAAAATATTTTGCTACGTGTAAAATGCATGCAACCTACTACTCAAATGAACGTTTTAGTGCATTCCAAACGTATATACTACCGCTTCAACATGAACTAAATTTGAATAAGATCTACAGTAATGATTGTTGTGAAGTCAAAGCATTTGAATTCTTTTCTCTATTTTAATAAGATCTACAATCATCATTATTGTCAAGTTAAACCATCGTTTGTGTATTATCTTCACAGCACACCACATGATCAGTCTCGAGTTACATATGAACTATGTGTACTATATGAACTCGAACTAGATTTTTTGAATCCACTTTATTTTGATTTCAAATCACATTACATTTCTAGCTCTAGCTAGATCTTCATAATCTAAACCATGTCTCATATGTATAATGTGTTTATCACATTATGTATGGTGCCCCGCTCCCTACGCCTACAAGTATTTAGATGTGAGTTGCAAACACCACACATTACCACTAATTCAAATAAAATGTGAGAATGTTCGATATATAGTATTGTTTAGATTGCTCGATATTTAGTTGTAAGCTGTAAACGCCGCACATTATCACAGATTCAAATAAAATGTGAGATTGTTTGATGTATAGTATGGTTTAGATTGTTTGGCATTTAGCTGTGAGTTGCAAACGCCATGCATTATCACATTATGGTATAACATGTGCACAGAACGTGTATCACCGCTATATTCATGCATGCAATGTTTAAAACACTATGATCTCCTATTCAAATATATGAATCCGCTTTCATATCAAATTATGATCTTTGTTAGTCTCTTACACCCACACAATCCTCTAACCTTTGTAGCTACCACTAACTTTCTCTCGTGCATGCACATGCCCTCCTCGCCCTCCCCCTCCCTTGGCATTCTATCCACTGGGCACACTCATTTTTTTCTTCAGATCATTCTCCCAGAGTCTCCACAACTCCTTTCCAACACACACCGATCGATAAACCTCTCCAGTGATGCCTACCTACAGCATACACACACAGCTTCAATCTCCTTTATGTGTCCTTGCCTTGTCGGGGGTTGGGTGCGACATATGCCAATGGATGGCTTATCATGGTGGGAGCGAGTAGAATATCGCCGGTGCCTGGAAGTGGGATAAGGCGTAAAGACGAACACCGGCATACTTTACCCAGGTTCGGGGCTCTCCTAGGAGATAACACCCCTAGTCCTGCTCTGCGGGGTCTCTGCATGATCACTAAGGCACAAGTGATACAATGGTGCTCCCTGAGTTGTGCGCTAGAGGCAGAAGGAGGCAAGGCTAGCTCTCTTCCTGCTCTAGGGGAGTGGCTAGTTCTAATGGAGTGGGAACCGTTTGCATGGGTGGCCTGGGGCGTTCATATAGGCCTACCCCCAGGGGTACAATGGTAATTCGTCTGGGTGTCGGGCCCGGCTGTCAGTGTCTCCAACCTCCGGCTTCTCCACCGACCGTTGGGGCCCGCCGCCTGGTGGGCCCCGCCGACTAGTTGGTGGCTGCTTACTGTAGCCGCGTCGTTGGTGATGGGGGCTTGGTCATCTTAGTGTGGCTACATTCCTGCCGCCTAGTGGGAGATCACTGTAGCCATACCTGGTCTTATCAGCTTAATGGCGTGCTTGCCTCGGGGCAAGGGACGGCCGCCTGCTAGAGGCCGGCCCCTCTCGAATCCGTCTGGTTGAGCTTCCGCCGTCTTCCTTGGGGTCACTGCCCGATAGGGCCCGCCTCCGGTGGGCCGTACCGATAGACCGTCGTGAGGAACAGCGCTCCGCCTACCCGGAGCGACATTAGAGGAGAAATGGCTCAGTGCCCCGTCGTGCGGAGATCTCCGTCTATATGGAGCACTATAGCCATGCCCGTCCTGAGCGTTGGAGGCGACGTGTTTCACTGTAGCCATGCTCTGACTTGTACTCTCGATGGGGGCTCGGCCGCACCGTAGTCGCGAGGTGGCTGCCTGCCCATTGCCGCCCTCTCTGGAGGGCGGCCGTCAGGAGCCGGTCACTCGGAGCGCCGTAGACTTGGATCGGCCGCCCTCTGGCAGCCGACCGCTAAGCAAGCCGGCGCCAGAGGGCGGAGCTCCAGCTTGGGGGTCCAGCAAGGTGGAGCTGGCCCAAAGTCTTGATAAATTCAGGGACTCGGGTGAGCCTACCCATGGCTCATTACTCTAACAGTAGTCCCCGAAGCCGGTGAGGCACCGCGGTCGAGGGGCTGCGAAGTCTCAGCGGCTTCCTCCCTCACCGGGCTCTGAGAAAACGCCGGTCCGCCATGCGGCCAGCCGACTGCTGAGGCCGACCTCTTCCAGGCGGAGCTTGCACGGTTGGTCTTTGAACTTCGAGGTAGGAAATAGGTGGCGTGTCTGCTAAGCTTCCCGGCCGCCACCCGCCACAGGCGCGCCACGCGGCGCACGTCAGCCTGGTCAGCCTGCCACCCCATGTCTTATACGGGACGTGACACTGGACCGGGCCCGCCACTACCGTGCCTCGGCAACCGGGCGGATCTATTGCGCCGAAAGAGATGGTTGCCATTCCCACGATTATTAACGTCGTGGTGAATGCGCACGGGAAACGGGCGCCGTGGGGACGTGGGCGCAGTTAATCCCACGACCCACGTCCCGCCCCCTCGGCTTCGTAGCCCAAGGGCTATAAGTAGGAAGGGGGAGAGGTGCGGCAAAGCTCTCGCGCCCCTCCCACTCTTCTTCTTCTTCTCGCTTATCCACCGCTGCCGCTGCTGCTGCTCTGTGCCGCCGTAGCGCCGCCGCTGTCGCCCGCTGTCGTCGCACTTCTCCTCTCCACGCCACCAGCCGGAAGCCATGGCACCCGAGAGAGGCGGCAATTGGGACAGATCGACCGTGATCGAAGATCACATTTCCTTCCTCCGCGACACACGCCAGACGCCCAGCGCGACCTTCGTCAAGGCGCGGGTGCCACCGGAGACAGAGATCTCGCCGGTGCCGCAGGAAGGCGAGCGGGTCGTCTTCCGCTCGCACTTCCTCCGTGGCTTCGGCCTTCCGGTGAGCGGCTTTTTCCGCTCCTTCCTCGACTTCTACCATCCTCAGCCTCACCACCTCACGCACAACGTCGTGACTTTCCTTGCGAGGGCTACATCGGCGTCCTCCCCACAATCAAGTTGTGGGGAGCGTTCTTTTATGGGAAGCTCGGTACCTCTGCAGGGAGACGGCGGCCGAGTGTGGGGGTTTCGTTGCCGTGCGCCGACCGGCGAAGCGGAACGCCTTCCCCGTCATCAAGCTGGCGCAGTCGGTGAAGATGTGGCAGCAGTCCTACTTCTACGTCGAGAACGTGGACCCGGCTGCCGACTTCCTCAACCTGCCGGCCTACGAGGCTGGTCCACCCACCGGGGCTCGGCCCACCTGGGGGTACAAGCCGAAACCAGTGACGGCCGACGCGGCGGCCACCATTGGCCGACTCCGGGTGCTCCAGGAGTCGGAGGGCCTTGTGGCCTCCGTTCTCCTTGTCGCCTTCGTCGAGCGCCGGGTCCTCCCACTCTAGAGCCGCCCTCATCCGATCTTCAGGATGAGCGGACACCGTGATCCGTGCCGGCTGTGCACGAAAGGGATGCCGCCCGCTGAAGTCGCACGGATGGTAAACGAGATTTCCGACCTTAAAGTGTCAGAGACGGAGTGGCGGTACGGGAAGCGGCCGTACTCTCGCCACAATCCGCCGCCTGCTGTAAGTTTCTTCATTTTGTCTTTTGAACTGTTTCCTTTAGCTTCGTTTCTCTTCATGATGCAACTCTTTCTTGGTTGCAGATTTACATGTCTGAGGCTACGGTCCCCCTCCTGGGGCCGGGTGATAACCTCTAGCCGGACAGGGCGTAGAGCAACTTGGACGACCCCGACTTGGGGGCGGCCGCCCTGGCCGACGACGCGATAGGCGGCGGCGGCAGGGCGGACGGCGGTGGTGGAGCAGGCGGCTCCGAGGCAGGTGGTGGCGTGGGGGCCTGGCCTGACGACGACGAAGACAAAGACGAACCGTACCCTGCCCGGAGCTCCGCCACCACCGGCGTCGGCCCCTCTTCTAGACCGCCTGCCCATGGCGGCAAGCGCAAGCGAAAACAGGGCGCTGCCCTGTTCGGCAGCGTCCCGAAGAAGCCCAAGAACCCGGCCGCGGCGACCAGGCGGAAAGAAGCTGCGGCCAAGGTGGCCCAATATCAGAGGCAGCCGAAGGTGCCTGTTATGGTGTTGGCGTAAGTATCCTTCTCTCACTTCTTGTCTTCTCGTCAATCTAGCATGAGAGCCTTCCAACTTGTCTTCTTGTTTCAGGGCCCCGCTAACCCTCAAGAAGTCGAGCGCCGCCTCGGTCCTCAGGTTGGCAGTGACCTGCTCGACCAGTCGGCAGATCGACCCGGCCGCCGACCTCCGGGAGGCGACAGAGCGGAATGCGCGGGAGGCGCGTGAGGAAGAGGCCGACCGCCTGGCCAAGGAGTAGGCGGCCTTGTCCGCCGCGTCTGTTGAGAGGGCGCTAGCGCAGGCGGAAGCCCATGCCACAGAGAAGGAGCGGCTCGCTGAGGCCGTACGCCGCCAAGAGCCGCTGCTCGTGGCGCCCCTGAACACCGCGCCGCCTCCGCCTGAATTCTAGGCGAGGACTGGAGGAGCCGGCGACGACCACCCGATCCGGGAGCGGGAGGGCGGCGATGTAGCCATGCCAGACGTCTTCGTGCTGCCACCCCAGCCCCCGCCGTCTCTGCCAGCCACCGAGCCACGGGATGAGCAGCCGGTTGTGCCGCTGGTGCCACCGGTCGAAAATACGGTGGTGACGGACCTGATTCCTACGGTCCGCACACCCACGCGCCGTCGTCTGGAGAAGGCGGCCTCAGCACCACGGCCACAGGAGATCGGCGCCGCAAGCTCGTCGGCCCCCGACACCGAGGCGACCAGCGCCGCACCCGTGGGTTGGATAAACGGGGGCGGGACGGGCACCCTGAACCAAGCGTCTCTTGACGTCCAGGCCAAGCTCCGGGCAGAGGCGGAGGCCCTCAAGCGCTGCAACGAGGCCTTTATGGAGTCGCGCACCGCCATCCACGTAAGTTGTCTTTGGATTTCTTCTTCGGATGAACATCTTGCTTCTCTCGTGGGGGCGCGCAAGCGCACCCACTGGGTGTAGTCCCCAAGTTCCGGGCCGGCTGCTGAGCAGGCGGGCCGAAACTTTATCCTGCGTTTGTCGACTGCTGACTTCATCTGATGTCTCTTCTACAGGACTATCACAATCTCCGCACGATCGCCTACAACTCCAGGGTTCGGGAGCTGGAGACGTAGACGACCCATCTGGCCGAGAGCCGGCGTAAGTTTCTATCTTCTTTCTTCGCGAGGGCGTGCTGGTGCACCCGCGGGCTGTAGTCCTCGAGGTTCGGGCCGACTGCTGAGCAGTCGGGCCGAATCTCCTCAGTTGTTTGTTTCCTTCGTCAACTACTTCTTTTCCGTGGGGGCGCGAAGGCGCGCCCGCGGGCTGTAGTCCTCGAGGTTTGGGCCAACTGCTGAGCAGCCGGGTCGAATCTCCTCGGTTGTTTCTTTCCTTTGTCTTGTCCGCTTGGCTGATGCCTTTTTCTTCTCTTTCTTTCTTCAGAGGCCAATGCCGCCCTGCAGCAGCAGCTGGGTGAAGCCAACACCGCCCTGTGTGGCAAGGAAGCGGAGTGCAGCAAGTCTGGCAGAGGAGGCGGGACCGCTGGTCGCAAGCAACTTGCCGAAAGCGGTGCGGAAGCCCTCACGGTGGTGTGGTGAAGGTGAAGGCAGCGGAGACCAACCTCCTCGTCGAATTTGAGATCGAGCGCTCCGCCTGGGCCGACAAGGAGGCCCAGATGATGGCCTGTTTCAGCAGCATCGAAGACTTGGTCGATGGTAAGCCTCATTCTCTTGGTTTCTTGTTTTGAGCTCTTGGCCCTTGCTTATAGCCTTGGCCTTATTCTTCTTCCGCCTGGACAGACTTCTTCCCGGGCCATTCTGTAGCCGTGATCCAAATGATCGAGGCCCAGCGCGAGGAGTGAAGGGCGAAGGATGCGCAAATCGCCGCTGGTGCTCCCCGGACTCTTGGCGAACAGATTCTCAGCATTCAGGCCCGGCTTCGGCCCGCTCACCGCACGCTACGCCGCCTCCAGCGCATCGGAGCCCAGGCGGTCTCCACCCTCCGGCCAGGCTTGCCGGCTCCGCGCACCCCAAGTCGGACTGCCGACTGGCTGGAGGTGGCGGCCGGCCGCTAGGAAGCCTGGAAAGGCTTAGCAGCCCGGGCAGGGGTGTGCCGAGCCTTGGAATTCGTTAAGGCATGGTACCCTGGGCTAGATCTAGCCCAGTTGGCCATGTTCCGACTGGAGGCGCAGGAGGAGCTGGCGGCGGCGGAAGCTGAGCTCATCAACAGGGCGGCGGCGATCGCCGAGTTCACCGACACTAGTGTCTTTGTCCCGGAGGTGATCCAGGAAGGCGGCGAAGCTCCGCACGAGTGGCTCGGGTTAAACCCGGAGGACAGCGAAGATTCAGCCGAAGTCATCGACTCCAGCGACGAAGGGGAAGACGGGAAGGAGGAAGAGGAGGAGGAGGAGGAGGAGGAGGAAGACGAGGAGAGTGACGTCGACCTGCCGGAGGTTGGGGCGGACGGTCAACCCCAGCCTGACCGGGCCTCAAGCAACGAGCCACGCACCGAGGTGCTGCCCACTACTGGAGGCGTCCAGGTGGGGGCCGCCCAGCCGCCGTTCCTCCGACGGACGCCATCGACTCCATCCTCCAGCACACCAACGCCCTGCCTGCTGCTGGCGATTCCTCCGTTTGGATGGAGCCGCCTGCCGCGCCAGGCGGTGCAGCTGACTCCGGCGTCCAGCCAGAGTCCTCGGCCACGCCATCCGGCACTGTCCAGCCGGATCCTTCTGCTGCACCAACCGGCACCGCCTCCGAGTCTTCATCGCTCCTTAGGACTTTATCTCGCTACGCTTGCTGCTCTGAACATTTTGTTAAATTCACGCAACTCCACCCGTGGGGTGTATATCAAAACTACTCTGTTTGAATGCCGGCCAGAGGCCTTTATCCATGTAAATATTTATCATTGCTTATGCTTGCTGTGCCGACCTCCAGCCTTTTTCCCTTTTTCTCCTTGGTTTTTTTTCCTTTGCCGCCAACTCTTGGCTATGCTCTTACCAGCCGGTCAGCCGCTCTGCGGACCGTGGCTGATTTGAGCACTCTAGCCGTTTGTGAGGGGGGCTAGGACTTAGCCATTCGGAGTTTTTGGTAGTAAAAGCGGAGGCTGGCCGTCTGGCTGCCAAGCAGCCAGACAGCTAGGTGCGATGTTGCCCTCTACTATATGCGTTTTCTTCCTTAGTCATTCTTTCGTGTGGGGCACAGCTTCGCAACCTTTGCCCGCCATACAGTCGCTCAAAAAGCTGTGGCCTCTGACAAAGGAAGTTTTTGGTGCCGGCACACTACTTGTCCGGCTGCAGGAGGCGGCATATTGTAATAGGCGGCGAGGCTTCGGGCCAACTGGTCGAACCCGGTGCCTGGCGGAAGAAATAGACTATACATTCTCATAGGCATGGCACTTATCATATAGATAAAAGAGGGCAGTCCCTGAGCTCTTCTCGGGGGACCCGGAGTCTTTATACATAGTACAAAAGGTAGCATGATACATACTGCTTTTAACTGTAAAACCTTCGGAGGAGGTTTGCGTTCCATGGCCTCTCCGTCTCTTTGCCTGAATCATCCCTCTTGCGTGCTCTAGGCTTCTGGGCATCGATCAGATAGTAGGCATTGTTGCCCAACACCTTACTGATGATGAAAGGGCCTTCCCAAGGTGCCAAGAGCTTGTGCTGTCCGGCTATTCGCTGGATCAGCCGGAGCACAAGGTCTCCCTCCAGGAAGGATCTTGGCTTCACCTTGCGGTTGTAGTATCGGCGCAGACTCTGCTGGTAGATGGCCGACCGGCTGAGTGCCAACAGCCGGCCTTCCTCCAGCAAGTCGACGCCGTCTTCTCGCGCCTCCTTGGCGTCCGCCTCGGTGTACATGGTGACTCTTGGGGAGTCGAACTCAATATCTGTCGGGATGGCGGCCCGGCACCGTGAGCGAGGAAGAAGGGCGTGAAGCCCGTTGACTTGTTCGGAGTTGTGCGCGAGCTCGAGGGCGGCCGGCGGCTTCGTCGAGCAAGCAGCCGGCCGAACGCTCTAGAGGCTCGACCAGTCGGGGCTTGAGGCCGGACAAAATGAGGCCGTTTGCACGCTCCACTTGGCCATTTAACTATGGGTGGGCAACGAACGCTAAGTCCAGGCAGATGCCCTGTGTTGCATAGTAATGAGCCAAGGCTCCTTTGGCGAAGTTGGTGCCGTTGTCGGTGATGATGCTGTGTGGGATGCCGTATCGTGTGGTGATGTCGGCGATGAAGGTCACGGCAGTCGGCCCATTCAGCTTCTTGATTGGTTTGGCCTCTATCCACTTGGTGAACTTGTCCACAGCAACAAGCAAGTGAGTCATGCCACCGCGGGCCGTCTTGAATGGTCCTACCATATCCAGTCCCCATACAGCAAAGGGCCAGGTTATGGGAATGGTCTTGAGTGCAGAAGCCGGCAGGTGTGGCTTGGAGCGGAATCTCTGACACCCTTGACACTTCTGAACTAGCTCTTTGGCCTCTTCCAAGGCAGTCGGCCAGAAGAACCCATGGCGGAAAGCCTTGGCCACAAGTGATCTTGAAGTCGCGTGGTGGACGTACTCACCCTGGTGGATATCCCTGAGTATTGCTTGGCCTTGGTCCGACTCCACACACCGCTGATAAACCCCTGTGACGCTTCGTCGCACCACCTCTTTGTTAACTATGGTGTAGGCTGCTGCTCGCCTCTGCACTTGTCAGGCTAAGACCTCATCGGTCGGCAGCTCTTTATTCACCAAGAACTTGAGAATTGGCTGAGCCCATGAGGGTGCCGCAATTTCTTCGACTACGACTACTGCAACTTGTGTGAGGGCGGTTGGGCCGGGAGGCGGCGGGTTGGGAGCTGCTTCCGCGTGCTGTGTTGAAGAAGTCCCCGGGCCGACTGCTGAAGTCCCCGGGCCAGGTTCTGAAGTCCCCGGGCTGGGTGTGGTTGTAGCAGTCCCCGGGCCGCATGTCGAAATCCCCGTGCCGGCCTCTGGGATCGTCAAGTCGGTTCCAACTGTTTCGGGGGGGGCACAAAGATGGAGTCTGAATCAGGAGACGTCTTGACAGACGGCTTCAGAAGGCGGCGTAGGGCGACGCCGGCTGGTATTGCTTGTCGGGTGGAGCCAATTCGTGCCAAGGCATCTGCTTGCTCGTTGTCATTTCTTGGCACGTGAAGGAACTCGCACCCGTCAAAGTATCCGCTGAGTTGCCGTACGAGGAAGCGGTAGCTTGCCATGTTTGCATCCTTGGCGTCCCAGTCGCCTGATGACTACTGGACCACCAAGTCAGAGTCACCATAACACAGGATCCAGCAAATGCCGAGTTCCTTGGCAAGCCGGAGCCCGTGTATGAGTGCCTCATATTCTGCTATGTTGTTGGAGGCGGCGAAGTGGACTTGCAACACGTATTTGAGCTTGTCTCCCTTGGGAGAGGTGAGGACGACGCCGGCTCCCAGACCAGTGCGCATTTTTGAACCATCAAAATGCATCCGCCTATGAGTGGAGTCTGGTGCAGGCGGCAAATATTGGGTCTCGGCCCAATCGACGAGGAAGTCGGCCAACACTTGTGATTTGATGGCTGCACGGGGCTGGTAGTAGATGGTGTAAGGGGCCAGATCAATAGCCCACTTGGCCACTCGGCCAGAAGCATCCCGGCTTCCAATGATCTCAGCAAGCGGGACTGTGCAGATGACGGTTATTGGGTGCTCTTGAAAGTAAAGCTTCAGCTTCTTGGCGGCAAAATGCACGCCGTAACACATCTTCTGGTAATGGGGGTACTTTTGCTTGGAGGCGGACAATACTTCGCTCAAGTAATACACCGGTCTCTGGACCGGCAATGCTTTGTCCTTCTCCTTGCGCTCTACTACCATGACTACGCTCACAATCCGACTGGTGGCTGCAATGTAAAGGAGCATGGGCTCCTTCTCAGTCGGAGCCGCCAGGATAGGCGGGGTTGCCAACATCTTCTTGAGTTGGAGAAATGCTTTGTCCGCCTTGTCGTTCCACTCGAAAAAAGTGGTCTTCTTCGTGAGTTGGTATAGGGGAAGAGCCTTCTCGCCCAGCTGATTGATGAAACGGCTGACTGACGCCAGGCAGCCGGTGAATTTCTGCACGTCCAGCAGTCGGGTGGGCACTTTCATCATCTCAATTGCCTTGATCTTCACGGGATTGCACTCTATGCCGCACTCTGAGACCAGGAAACCGAGAAGCTGGCCGGCTGGCACTCCAAAGACACATTTCTCCGGGTTGAGCTTGATCTGGAATCGGCGCAGGTTCTCAAAGGTCTCCTTGAGGTCCTCCAGCAGCGTGCCATGCTTCTCCGTCTTCACCACCACATCATCCACATATACATGGGCATTTCTGCCGAGTTGCTTGAGGAGGCACTTCTGCATGCAACGCTGAAACGTGGCGCCGGCGTTTCTCAAGCCGAAACATCATGGTCAGGTAGCATAAGGCTCCAAACGGCGTGATGAAGGCGGTCTTCAGCCTGTCGGCCGGGTTCAGCTTTATCTGGTGATAACCTGAGTATGCATCCAAGAAACTCAACAGCTCGCATCCGGCTGTGGAGTCTATCACTTGATCAATCCTTGGCAAAGCAAAGGGATCTTTGGGGTAGGCTTTGTTGAGGCTGGTGTAGTCAATGCACATGCGCCACTGCTTGTTCTTCTTCAACACTAGGACTGGGTTGGCCAGCCACTCTGGAAAGAATACTTCCATGATGAATCCGGCTGCTAGAAGCCGGGCTATCTCTTCTCCGACAACTCTTCTCTTCTCTTCCGACAGGCGGCGCAAGGGTTGCCTGACCGGCTTGGCGTCAGGTCGGACGTGTAGCTTGTGCTCGGCGAAATCCGTCGGAACACCCGGCATGTCTTTGGGAGACCATGCAAAGATGTCCCGATTCTCACGGAGGAAATCGACGAGCTCGCTTTCCTATTTGCTGTCAAGGCCTGTGCCTATGACAACGTGCCTCTCCGGGTGCTCCGGGTCCAAGGGTATTTTCTTTGTTTCCTTGTCCGGTTTGAACGAGCCCTCAACCTCCGACTCCTGGGGGTGACATTTCCGGCTTCTTGCCTGCCAACGCCACCGCTCGGTCAAGGAGCCGCTTCTCGGCTGCAATCACGAGGGACTCGGCCAGCCGGCTGCTATCTGCGGTGCAAGCAATCGACTTCTTGTAGTCTCTGACAACTGTCAGGATTCCCTTGGTACTCGGCATCTTCATCTTGAGGTAGGCGTAGTGGGGGACTGCCATGAACTTGGCCAGAGCAGGCCGGCCAAGCAGTGCATGGTAGGGGCTCTCAAGGTCCACCACTTCAAACCAAACTGGCTCTCGGCGGAAGTGATTCTTGTCTCCGAAGAGGACATCAATCTGGGTCTTGCCGATTGGTGAGCAGGAAAGGCCAGGGACTATGCCATGGAATACAGTCCGACTGGGGACGAGCTGCTTTTGCTTGATTCCCAACTTATCCATTGTGTCACGGTACATGATATTGATGCTGCTGCCGCCATCTATCAAGACTCTGGAGAAACGAGATCCTCGCCTCTCCGTTGCAAGGGTTGCTTCTAGGACCAGGGCATATGAACCAGGGGAAGGTATCACTTCCGGGTGGTCGGCCCTGCTCCAACTGATAGGTTTCTCGGACCAATGCATGAACTCTGGAGTGTTGGTGGCCACTGCTTGCACTTCTTGTTGTTGTCGCCGTCTGCTGCATCTGTCGTCGGCCACGCTGGTAAACACAACATAGGCTCCGTGTTCTTCCGGGTATTCGCCTTGTATGGCGCCGACTGGTCGACCCACTCTTTGGGCCGAGGAGGCGGCGGTCCAAGACGAGGAGGCAGGAGTCCATCCCCCTTGGCAATTCTGGTGAGCCAGTGACACTTCCGAGTGGTGTGGTTGGAGGGCTTCGCGCCACTATGGAACTTGTAGGGTGCATCCAAGGTTTGCTCGTAAGAGAAGGCAGGCACCCAATTGGACTTGCCACCCTTCTGCCATTTGGGGGCCAGCTGCCCTTCTGGCTGCTGATCCTCGACCGTTGCCACCTGCTGGCTGGTGGAAGCCGGCTGGGTGGCCTTCCGCTTGTTGTCGCCTGGCTGCTACCGCCGGCTAGTGTCACCAGCCGGCGTCCGAGGGGCCTAGGGTGCCACCTTGCCGGACGCATCAACCAAAATTTCTGCCTTCATGGAGGAGTCGGTCGTGGCGTGCTTGTCGGCGATGACCAGCAACTCATCGAGGGTCTCGGGCTCATCGCAGAGGAGTCGATGCTTGAGAAGGGTGCCCTCTCGGCACCCGACGGTGAAGTACTCGATTGCCTGCACCTTGTGCACACCTTCACAGGAATTGCGCAGCTCGGTCCAGCGCGTAAGGTAGTCGCGAGTTGACTCCATGGGCCCTTGGACGCACAAGGAGAGCTGTCAGGGCTTGGGAGCCCGCTTGTAGGTGTTGGTGAAGTTGCGGATGAAGGCCTCGGTGAAATCAACCCAGCTGTTGATGCTGCAGGGCTTCAGGCTGTTGAGCCACGTCCGGGCAGTGCCTTGAAGCATGAGCGGGACGTATTTCACGGCAACGCGCTTGTTGCTGTTTGCTATACTGACGACCGTGGAGTAGTCGACCAGCCAGTCCTCCGGCTTGACGGAGCCGGTGTACTTGGGCGTGTCTCGCGGGAGGGTGAACCCCTTGGGGAAGGGCTCATCTCGGATTCGGGGGCCGAAACAGGGAGGGCCCAGCGCATCTTCTTCTTCAAGTGCTAGGGATCGGTTGAGACGATCAATCTGATGGCAAGCATCGTTCTCTCTGACTCCTTCTCGGCGGCCAAGGCGGTCGCTGAGTGTCGGATGCGTGACGGGAGGCGGAGTGGGGTACCTCGCTCCACGAGGCGGGGGAGGCGGCGGGTCACCTCGCCGCTCTACTGCACGAGGGCGGCCGTCCTCGTCCCACTCGATGGAGAGGCGCGTCCGACTGCGGCTGGTAGCCGGCTCGTTGCCCTTTCCTCCACGGGCACCACCAGTCGGCGTCCGGGAAGTCGCCCCATGATCTCGGCATGGGGGCGGCTCGTTGTTCAGTCTGTTGGGACTTCATGCGATGATCGGCCTCGTCTGCTTGCGGCGGCAGCGTCTAGGAGCTCTTTGGACTCGCACCGTCATGTGGCGGCGCTCGTCGCCGTCGTATTTGTCCAGCTCATCCGTTACCACCTGGGCGGCTCGGATGTTCTCCGCAGGCATGGCGTAGACGGGGCGCTCTGCCCCGAACATGCTGGCGATGGTCGCGCCACGCTGTCGTACCGTGCCGAGGCGGCTAGGCCCCCCAGGAGTCGGAGTGCCGCCAACTGCCTGGACCATCTCGCGCCGGTAAGCGTCCGAAAGCCGGCGCATGCTGGCCAGGCGGCCAGCATTCTCGAGAAGCTGGAGGCGGCGTGCCTCCAGCGCCTCAGCGTCTGCGCCCTCGGGAATGGGCACCGTGAGGTCGCGCAGAGTGGCGTCGAGGGGATCTTGAGCACGCCCGTCCGAGTGCTCTTTGCTGTTGATGATGAGTACCTTCGTGATGGTGCTCCCGCCACTGTGCCCGCGAGGAGGCGGCTCGTCGTAGACCACCATGTTGGTGGGGAACGCGTGGAGCGACGCCGTGTCGGAGTCGACGATCATCGGATCGGTCGAGCCGACGGACTCCAGGTCCACAGCAGGCTCGCTGGTGACATGGAGCTGGTCGAGGAGGCTGACGAGGCGGCTCTCAGGGCAGCTAGTACCTGCGTCGGAGGCCGGCTCATCGGAGAGGTCGATCTCGCCGATGAGGTCAGCGAGGCAGCTCGCCGTGCAGGCGATCTCCACGCCGTCTGCGTCAAGGTGGCGCCGTCGGGCATCTTTGGGCTGGCCGCGCCGCCAGAAGGAACAGGTTCCCGTCGCAGCAGATCTCCGGAGAAGGTGCACCTCGCCTACGGTGGGCGCCAAATGTCAGGGGTTGGGTGCGACATATGCCAATGGATGGCTTATCATGGTGGGAGCGAGTAGAACGTCGCCGGTGGCTGGAAGCGGGATAAGGCGTAGACACGAACGCCGGCGTACTTTACCCAGGTTCGGGGCTCTCCTAAGAGATAACACCCCTAGTCCTGCTCTGCGGGGTCTCCACATGATCACTTAGGCACAAGTGATACAATGGTGCTCCTTGATTTTGGCGCTAGAGGCGAAGGAGGCAAGGCTAGCTCTCTTCTGCTCTGGGGAGTGGCTAGTTCTAATGGAGTGGGAACCGTTTGCATGGGTGGCACAGGGGGTTTATATAGGCCTACCCCGAGGGTACAATGGTAATTCATCAGGTGCAGGGGCCGGTGTCGGTGTCTCCACCTCCGACTTCTTCGCCCGACCGTTGGGGCCCGCCTTGGCAGTGGGCCCCGCCGAGTTGGTTGGTGGTCACATCAGAGCGTCGTTGGTGACGGGGGCTTGGTCATCTTAGTGTGGCTAAAGTCCTACCGCCTAGTGGGAGGCCACTGTAGCCATACCTTGTCTTATCAGCTTAATGGCGTGCTTGCCTCGGGGCAAGGGAAGACCGCCTGCTGGAGGCCGGCCCCTCTCAAATTCGTCTGGTTGAGCTTCCGCCGTCTTCCTTGGGGTCACTGCCCGATAGGGCCCGCCTCGGTGGGCGTGTCGACAGTCATCATGGGGAAACGGGCCGCTTTGCCGAACAACGTCGGGAGAAATGGCTCTGTGCCCCGTCGTGCGGAGATCTCCGTCTGTACGGAGCACTGTAACCATGCCCGTCCTGAGCGTTGGAGGCGACGTGCTTCACTGTAGCCATGCTCTGACTTGTACTCTCGATGGGGGCTCCGCCGCACCATAGTCGTGAGGTGGCCGCCTGCCCATTGCCGCCCTCTCTGGAGGGCGGCCGTCAGGAGCCGGTCACTCGGAGCGCCATAGACTTGGATCGGCCGCCCTCTGGCAGCCGGCCGCTAAGCCAGCCGGCGCCAGAGGGCAGAGCTCAAGCTTGGGGTCCAGGAAGGCGGAGCTGGCCCAAAGTCTTGATAAATCCAGGGACTCGGGTGAGCCTACCCGTGGCCCATTACTCCGACATGCCTCATGTCTCTCATATGGTCAGACACACGTGTAAACTCTCACCCCTCTTTTCATCGATCTCACAACCGCACACTCCTCCCCCTATCTAGCTAGTAGTTGGGCCTCTCGCACCACCTCCTAGCTCCATTCTCTCTGTCTATCCGTCTCGCTGGGCCTTATTTGCCTCCAACAAATGGACGTACACCGACCGATCTCTCGCTATACATATAGCCAGCTAGGTCCTTGTAACTCGTTTTTACCCACACATCGATCGATCTACCTCATTAGTTGTGTCTCTCCCTTCCTCTGACAAACAACAATTGATCTACCAATCTAGTTAGGTTTGCTTACCAAACACATGGTTCCCCTTCATCATCCATGGATGCGTCCCGACAGATCTATCACGCCTGAGCACAAACGTAAACACATCCCCACTCTTATTGATAACATTGCAGTTCCACCCTCAGTTTGTCTAGTAGGCCTCTCCCAACATCTCCGAGAAGCAACTCCATCACCCATCCAACACTCTACCCCTCTCCCTCCCTCTCCCTCCCTCTCTCTCTCTCTCTCTCTGTCCCATCATATTTCCCATCCTTCAGTTATGTATGGATGTCGACTGATCTCCCTCAAGACATAGCTGGGTCTCTCCTTCTCAACACATATACGAGTCGTTCTACCTCTATAGTTAGGCCTCTGCCTACCCCTCCCCCCCTCCCCCCCACACACACTGATACATCAAGCTCTCCAGTCATGTCTCCCTGCCACACACAAACTTGACATGTGCCCTCTAACGTTCCGGTAGGCCAGTCGCCCTATATCTTTGACTTGCACACACATACACAATTTCGATGGCTCTCTTCATCGATCTCGCACCCACCCACTTGATCCTCTCTTCGGCTCTATTGATAGCTATGACCCCTCCCTCTCTTCTCGTGGATTGCCCGACCCTCTATGTATGATATGGATAGGCCTCCATTACACACACATTGCATGCAAAATTTTGTTTGAGATGTCATTGACACATATTCCCACAAATAATTCACGAAATCAACCCCCCACCCCACCCCACCCCCCACCACAAAACAAAAACACTCACGAACGCGGTTTGTATCTCTCACACACACCCACGTAGGTGGGGGACGTGCATGAAGAGAAGAGGTGCATGCACGGCGCACGTACTCCCATCTCTTTCCCAACCACACCCTTGCGGGTACAGGGGAGCTCATTTACATCTGAAAAATGCAGCCCACATGGTAATTTGGCACGTGTCTTGGTTGTCCACTTGGTGGAGGGAGGATCGTCTACCACGGGTGAACAAACAAATTGCGACTTGACGCGTTATGTTAAATTAAAAAAAGAGGCAAACCATGTGGGGCCTACCTTAGAGGCAAGGCTCTATACACTGGAGTACTTTTGATGTGTCCCGTCAACTCGCAGAATGAGGAGAAGCTTGCTTAGTACGCTGTCTCCCCCGTCCACGGGCACGGTGGCTCGCAGGATGAGGTGAAGCTTGCTCCTCCCTCGCCCATGCACGCGGTGGCTCGCAGGACGAGGAGAAAAATTTACTACTCCCTCCGTTTACTCCTCGTCCCTACTACCTTGGTTATAGAGATTATATCATATTGTTTGGAATATATATGTCCTTTAGTAGATTTCAATATGAACTACTAGTACATACTCCAAACACTGATGTATATAGACGTATTTTAGAGTGTACATTCACTCATTTTGCTCCGTATGTAGTAGCACTCTCCCTCGCCCCTCGACCCTCGCCCACGTGGTGGACATGCAGCAATTCATTCGGTCTCATATAGCCAGAACGATATATACTGCACTACCATTATTGTTCGACTTCCCGAAGAGGCGAAGAGCCAATCGCAAGGTTAATATTTTGGAGATGCCAAGCGCAAGGTTATAGGAGAACGAGTAGTAGGTGTCGCGTCATTTATAAATAATTTTTTTTCTTCAGTGGCATGTACGCAATATGATAGGTTCATATGGAGAGAAAAGGAAACCGCTCCACTATATACATAGTCAGGACGGGCCAGCCTACACGGTTGCTTGCTGGGGTTGCTCTCTTCACACTCTCTCGCACAAAACGACTGTGGCCACATCTCTAACATCCCGGCGGATCACGTCCGCTTGGGGAAGGGGTGGATGCTTAGTGTACATGCGGTGGCCGTCGCCGACAGCGAAAACCCCTTGTCGGACGTCCCGATCGGGGTCCCCGCCGTTCTCTCTCACAAAGCCGGTGAGGTTGCCTTCGTCCCTTGCTCCTTGCCGCGACATGGGCGATTGCCACCTCCGCCGCCCTCCTCAAGGTTGAGCTCGTCCTCGGGTACAACTCCCTTTACAGCCGGCTTGCACCATGCTCCAGCTGCCCACATCACCCCTGTGGATATTTCTCTACTTCTTTGCCCCGCACATATACGATACCTCTCTTGGCTTCTCGTCTTGTATTTGTGATGAGTTTATGTCTCATCAACTAGTCCTAGTAATCTTATTCTAATCACGCTTCTTCAATTTCTTTGCCACAGGGATGCTCATCTCGATTTTGGTGAAACTGCACAAAATGATCCGATGGTCAAAAGGTTGCAAACTTCATTTATTAGGAAGCTCGAACGTTGCCAGCAAATTGAAGCCTGGTCAGGGTTCACGGTTCAAGGGCTAGGGACTGCATGGATCGTTTTTTCTTTAGCTGCCTCTATTCCAAAATAAGTGTCAACTTTAGTAGTAGTACAACTTTGTACTAAAGTTTGCACAAAGTTGAGACACTTATTTTGGAATGGAGGAGTACATATTGCTATGATCATCAATCATTGAGATGCAATAGCATGCATGTTAGTCTCCTTTGTATTTGATGAAATGTTGCAACGGGCAACCTTAGACACAAGATACATGTAACAGGAGCTGGAAGCTTCATAGCATTGTACAAATTTATCTCACTGATAAATTACAGTATGTACTAGTACTATACTAGTACTTCCTCCGTTCTAAATATAAGTCTTTGTAGAGATTTCACCATTAACCACATGCGGATGTATATAGATGCATTTTAAGTGTAGACTCATTCATTTTGTTCCGTATGTAGTTCACCTAGTGGAATCTCTACAAAGACTTATCTACTAGTAATAGCTAGCCCCCACTACTAGGAATTCTCTATCCTCTCCTTGAGCCACATCATCAAAATTGACGCAGCCATTAGATGAAGTGAATCAGTCATAATAGCCGTCTAATCTAGACGTTGAGAGGCTCCACACTAAGCCACATGCAAGCATGCAGAAATACCATGGCACATGCATGTGAGTGGGTTTTAAATCACATCAACATGTCTTCATGCAAGCATGCACCGGTAGCATGCATGTAAGTGAGCTTTTAAGTCCCATTAACATGTCAAAAAGAAAAATATAATCTCATTATGCAGTAGGAGTTGGCTGATCTTTTTTCCTTACGTGGGATGATCTAAATGATGATGGGAGTTTGTTTAGTTTGGCTACCACATTTGTCATGCGGTAATAGATTTTTTTCAGTTCTATGAAATTGATAATTTTGCGCAGAGAGATATACCGCTGTTCCACGGCAACGAGCGGGGACTCATCTAGTAATATTTAGGAACAGAGGGAGTACTATGTAAAGAGTTAGGTGTCGAACGGTGATAGTGTGAGGTGGGCCATGTAATCACTGAGCCTGCGTGTTTTCACTTGCTCTTGCACTCCTCCATTTAAGAATGGAGAAAATTGTAATCTACTACCTCCTTTCGCCAAAAGCAAGGGACATCCAGCAGTCCTACCACCTCAGTAATAAAGACCAATGAGCCGTCAAATCACATAGACCCAGCAGTAAGTTGGACGGACGAAGCAACCATCACTCTTGCGCCAGTGAGAGGTTGCGTCCGCTCTGCCCGGTCATGAATGCGGCACCGATTCTTTGGAGCGGCACTGACCGTTTCGGGCGAGAAGCGCACGCGGGCAATGGAGGGGCTTTGGGTGGGCCAGGCTGGTCAGGAGCGGGCGTGGCAGCTGTCCGCATGTCCCTACCGGACACGCCCGGAAATGAGAGGATGCACCGACTCTCGCGGCTAAAATTGTACACTACACACCATATCTCTGTAGGAGTAGGTCGATCTGTCGCACTCTCTAACACACACATGTTGTTAAACACACACATGCACACGCACGCACCTTGGTCCCGTTGCACCTTCTAACGTGACTTATTACACCTAGACGGAGGGAGTAGTAAGTATCACGAGATCTGTGGCACTTGACTTAAGTCGAATACAAGTGCCCAAAATTTGTGTGCATGTTATAATAAGGATTCACTTAAAATAGTATGTGTTTAACAGAGGATCAATTGGACAAGTGTTCGAGCGAGAGCGAGATGTGTGAGGTAGTAAGATACACCGCTAGCGCTTTTAATTTTTCTTATTAATTTGTTTGTTTCACCCTATGACTGGTGGGACCCAACGTACTACGTGGAGAGAGGTAAGGTGACTAAGGCTGCATTATTTCTGCACCACTCTGGATAGTCTTACCACCAAAGCCACATGACACGATTATGATTGAAATCCTAATGACTCCCACACACACAAAAAAAAACATGGCATGCCTGTCACACAAATGCAGGAATGTATAAAAGGTTATTTTCCTCTCGTTGAACATAACGGGAGGGTTGTGTAGCTGGTTAGCCTGTTCGCTCATCAAACTTGAGGTCTCGGGTTCGATAACTACACTTGAGCATAATTTTTGCTAGGAGGATTCTTTGACTGGTCAAAATGTTTTCTAGGGTTTGCACGCTTCACACTCTCTCTCTAGTATATATATACATGCTGGAGCCTTAGCGCTTGTAGTTGATCTCTTCAGACTCTCTCGTCCTCTCCCGCTGGAGCCTCAGCGCTTGTAGTTGCTCTCTTCACACTCTCTCGCCCTCTCCAGATCTAAACAAGACTTCGTTGGCCTCTCTCTCCCCTCACTGCTGCTCAAAGAGCCGGCAGGATCCATCCGCCGGGAAGGGAAGGAGGCTTAACACTGTCGCCATCGACAAGGGAGGGAATCCACTACCGGCGCTGCTGTTCACTTTCCACCCAGCGGCGGCGCGGGAGGGCCTCCGACCCCTTCTTCTTCGTTGCCGTCCCGTCGCCCACCGAACCACGCCCCAAGAACCTTAAGGTATATTTTACTTACTCCACATGCATTGCTCTAGCTGCATGTATACCATGAATCTAGGACGTGGTTCAAAGAGGAAAGGAGTGGGGGAAAGTAGTGGGAAAAGTTGTATATAGCATGAATCTAGGACGTGGTTCAAAGAGGAAATGAAGGGGGAAAGTTGTATAGCATGAATCTAGGATGTGGTTCAAAGAGGAAAGGAATGGGGGAAAGTAGTGGGGAAAGTTGTATCGCATAAATCTAGGACGTGGTTCAAAGAGGAAAGGAAGGGGCAAAAGTACTAGTTCAAAAAGGAAAGGAAGGACAAGGCTGTAGAGTTTGAGCAGGACTAGATTTGCTGCGCTCACATAGGGAAAGGTGTCTAAAGATACAAAACTGGGACCAACACAAATATGCTCCTTGGTTGTTTGTTCTTTGTTGCAACAGAATGTGCATGACCACATCGGTAGATGCACATGGTGCTGGTGCGTCCACTGTCCCGTGCAACTCATTAGCTGTTGTTAATCTATGGCCTGTTTGGTTAAAACTCCTAGTCCCTACCGCTTGGTTCCAAGGACTAAACATGGACTAGAGGTTATTAAATGACATGATAAAAGACCATGTTACCCCTAGTAATGAACTAATAGAAACAAGGTGCGATGCGTGGCGAGGCAATTGTTGGAAAAAGTCCCAAAAGACTCCTCGGGGTCTTCTTTCTTTAGTCCCAAATGCCCACTTTTAGTCCCGAAAAGTCCCTCCTGTTTGGTTTAGATGTGGTGACACGGAGTTTTTTAGTCCCTACACCAAAATGTCCTGTAAACAAACACTCTCTAATAATGTCACTGGAAAATTGATGCAATGCCACAATTAAAAGCAAATTACATGTTTAACAAATTTTATTGTTGATATAATCTCTATGTTAATATTAATCAATGCCACCGTTTGAGAAATGCTACTGTCTTGCTTTCTTTCCCATTTAGATAAGGTAGATGCTTCTTTTTGTTGGCTTCTGTGTCATCCACCATTATTGACCACTAATTGTTTCCTTTGCACCTCTGTGTAAACAGGGTTATCTACTTCACCTAGTTGCCATTGTGACCTTTTGTTGCACTACACAAAACACTTTTGTTTTAAGAGTGTTTTGTGCAGTTCAACCAAAATGTCACACCGACAACGTTGCTTGATTGCTTGATCTTAGTGGAACTGCACAAGAGGAGATCTTACTTCCTATCCGTTAAGGCGAATTTGGTTCAGATCCTCTTGTGAGTTGTTTGAATTCCGCATCATGAGAGGTCAGTACTAGCCTTCTTTCACATGTTTCTGCAGTGTGCTTTCATATGTTGTGCTACTTGTACGATAATGTTGCTTGATTTTAGTGAACTGCACAAATGGAGACAAGACTTCCAATCTGTATGTGCACCGTAATATCCCATTGAGGTAAGATAAGGATATTTCTGGCTGCTGGCCTGTATTTTGCCACTTTCATCGAAAATTAAGTTTAGTACTATACTTGTGCTCCCAAATTGACATGCCAAATCTTACATTGAAGGTGAAGCTTATGCATTATTGAACCAAGTGATGAAGGGGAAGAACAAGCGGAAGAAAAACAAAATCAACTCCGGTGTCTGTAATGAAGCATTGGGCTGTGATGACACAAGTAATGATATAGTTTTGCATCTTAATTTATTGCTATGGCTGGAACGAGCAATTGTTTTGCCACTGATTTGATGCCATACGTAATTATCTCTACTTGTGCAAACAGGAATCTTCTTTGAAGATACCATATATTTTAGTGAAACTGCACAAGAAGATGTTGGAAACATTAAACTAATCGAGGAGTATATAGTAAGCATGGCTACCCCCGTAGATAGCAACAGATGGTTCCCGAGAAGTGCTTCATCTATATGCTCTACACAATCAGCCTCCTAACAAATGTTGGCACTCACCCACTGATTTCATCCATATGATTGAGCTTTGTCATCTCTATTGGTGTTGTGCTACTATTTAGATACTGTCATGAAAAAGTGGTACTGTCCTTGAGAAGTGCTTTATCTGTGCTGTTTTAAATATTTCCTTTCCTTTTTTTCGAGCAAACAGGGATCATCTTCCTCTGAAGAAGAATATGGAGTACGTGAAGTGACTAGTTCCAATTATGCGGGATGAAGAAGCCTTGTCTATCTTCTCATCGGAAGGAGCAGTTGAAGGATGGTTACATTACTCCCCACAAGACCAAACTAACTTCAGCTCAAAAGGGTGACAAATCTCCATTTTTCTTTGTGATCTTGTGAGTACAATGTTGTTCTAGGATTCTTTCGGTGAGTTCCATTTTTCTAAAAGTGTGCTCTACATGGACCATGTATGTGCCTATTAAGCTGTCAATTCATAGTACGGTTTGCTTTATACTAATCACTTTTTGTATTTGTGCAAACAGGGTGCTCGACTTGATTTCAATGGGAAGCGCACAAAATGTTCATGAATACATCGAATCATTCATTTCAACCACAAGAAAGGAGGTGCCCATAAGTTCAAGGCGTTGCAACATATAAGGGCGAAATCATACAAGCTACTGCGAATTTGGTTGATTTTGGTGGAACCGCACAAAAAGAACATTTGGTTTATTTAGCACGAGGTGCCATGTCAATGTTGAACGATGGCAAACCCTGCCCATTCCACAATCGTAGGCATTTGATATTTTGGAATGGGACAACCTTGTCAAATTTTGCTCATTGATTTTAGAAAGATATCGTTTGATATTTTTGAATGGGACGCCCTTTCTTTGTCGAACGGCGATCAATTTTTCTTTATTCTTTAGTTGTGAAGTAAATATTGCCTCGACATGTGAGTCATTGAGATGCATAATCATCGATTGTTTTGAATGTTCTCTATGAATTGCCGAGGCTGTGTGTTTGATTGCAATGTCTGAAACGCTAAAAACTGCTCAAACTCTTTGTACTCATACATTCCTTTTACTTAGCACATTGTGAAAGTGCATACTTTTTGTATAAGATTGGTCAAAGTAGAGATACTTTGATTGCAGATAAAACTTGTATGCAGACTAGAAAGGACGGAGGAGTACATGTGAAGCTTCTGCAAGCGTGGTGATCACCACAGGAATAATGCTAGTACATATTGTTTTGCATGTTCATCCAATGCCAGTGATACAGGAATTCGAACTAATCGAAATAAATTCATTCATACACGGTCGGATTTCATATAAACATGCCGTATTTCATTACATTTCATACATCCTTCAACTAAAAAGGGGTGTTTGTGGCCGCATGCATCTCCCAGATGCAGAGGCCGGGGGTCATCCTCCTTTTCGAAAAAAAAACTAAAAAGGGGTGCGTTGGAGGTATAGTTAATTAACCGAAGCTACCCACCTGTGTCCCGCTGAGCCGAACAGAAGCTTCAGTGACTTAACTGCAGATGCAATTGCGTAAGCGACATGTGGCTGTTGGGCCACGTGTCGATCGACCAACCGCACCAGCGATTAAGTAAGCGATGTTCTTCTCGGTAGACTCTCCGATTCCACGTCGCCGCCAAGAAGCTAACCGGCCTTCAATGGTCAACCCGCCTAGCTTGGCTTCAACCGGAGGGTAGCAGCGGTGGCCTTACTTGGACCCGAGCGGTGGCAACCTACCGTGTTTTACTCTTCCTCGTTTTCTGTGTGGCGCGGCCTCGTTGGCAACGGCGCGGGGCCTCGGCAGAGCCGGCGATGTCCTCTGTCTCGTTGCGGCGGCGCGCCTCAGCGAGCGGTAAATCCTCCCCACGTTGCGGCGGTGGAGCCTGGTGGCCGCGATGTCCTCTGCCTCGTTGTTGGCGGCGGGGCCTCGGCAGCGGCGGTGTCTCTACCTTGTTGTTGGCGCCGCGGGCCTCAGCGAGCGAGGACTTCAGCGGAGCCGGCATTGTCCTCTGCCTCGTCCTCGGTCTCGCTAAGCGGCGCCTCGCCCGCTTCATCGCCTCTTTGCTAGCCTCTTTGTGGCGGCGCAGCCTCCGCCACCCGCATGCGCGATACCGCCAATGCCGGCCTTCGGCGGCCCTTGCGCGCGGAGTGGTACGAGTCGGCGGCGCCTCTGCTCCACCCGCTCGCGGCGATCTACTCCTCCGCTGCAGTGCTCTGGAGAGATGGTGGTTGTGGCGGCGTCGCCTGCGCCTCCGGAATCGCTTCCTCATGCATCGCCTCATCCCTGTCCATATATTGAGCACGGGCCTCGCCGATGGTCATGGTGCAATGCACGGTGAGGATGGCGCGGAGGAGGGTTGGCGCCGGATCGTCGACTACCATGTTCTCCATCGGGCGTCGTCGTCCTCCATTTTCGCAAACCCGGCCGGTCGGCGGCAATGGCTGCCATCTCCTTGTGGTTCGTCGTCCGCCCGTCAAGAGCGGCGGAAGCGCGTGGAAGCCATGGTGGCGATAGTGGTGTGGGCGGAGAAAGGAACGGATGCGGATAGCTGCGGCTATGGCCGTATAACGATTTATATAGCAATGGTGGGGGCGGAGGGGCGGGCGTGTGGCGCCGAGTAGCTGCGCCGGCAACCACATATCATTAATGTGTGCGGCAGATGGGCGGACGGGCGGCACTTAATGTCGTTTGAAAGCGGAAGCGATCGCGCACCGGAAAGAAGCGAAGCGGCGGCGCTGACTGTTTCGGGCGTAAAGCGCGCGCGGGCGAGGAGATGACTTTTCGTACTGACCCGTGGCTACAAACTAACCCCGCAAAAGAAACAGACCGAACTGGACGGGCAAAAAAATAATTCCCGCATCGCTCTCTCCCCAAGACCTCCATCAGCATCCTGCCAGCCACCTCCCCGCACCCCACTTCCCTTCCCGCACCGCCCCACCTCCCTCCCCACCTTCTCCGGCGCGGCGCGTCCCTCCCCTCCCCACCTTCTCCGGCGGCGCGGCGCGCCCCTCCCCTCTAATCGCGGCGTCCCATCAGCACCTCTAACCTCCCTCCCCGCACCGCCCCTCCCCTCCCCACCTTCTCCAGTGGGTCATGGCGGGATCCGGCCGCCCACGGCCGCCGGCGCGGCCTCAGCCACCAGATCCGGCCGCCACGACCATCGGTGCAGATACAAACGATGGATCCGGCCGCTGCCGACCCCTAGCGCGGCAGCCCCCCACTGTCCCTTCCTCCCCGTCATTCCATCTTGAGGAGAGAACTCCGGGCACGGATCCGGTCCCCACGAGCTGTAGTCCCGACCGGTTCGCCCTGCAGGCTGCTCCATCGAGCCGGTGGTGGATCCAAGCTGATCTGCACCCATGCAGTCCATTGGGTCAGTGCACGCAGCACGCTGGTGCCGCTCCCTGCAGTCTACTTCGTCGAGCCGACAGCGGAAACAAGCTCATTTGTGTGCGTGCAGTTCGTCAACGCCCTGTGCGGTTCGCCTGTGGAACAGAGCAGGCGTGCAGTGCAGACGACCTTCTCCTCCATCAAGGAGGCTGTGACCGGTGACCCCCAGATCTGCCGACCCCACAGGTGGTCTGCCGGCCTCACCACTCGTTGCAAAAGACCCCCTTTCCCTCCATTTCTGCTACCCGACGGCAAGCCGATGACCTTCTGCTATTCTTGGCAAGCTACCTCCTGTTCAACACCTCCCTCCTGCAGTGCGTTCGCTCGCATGCACGGTTCAGCAGGGCCGGCTTTGCAGACCAACCATGGACAGCCTGTATTACGCAACTGCGTGCAGTCCACTATAGATCATCACGCGTGCATAGCTCGCCCGAGCTGCAAATTTTGATTTGTTTGTGCAGGATGGCCGAGTTGAAGTGCGTGAGTGGACGTCTTGCAGTTCTCGTAGTTCTCTAGTTCTTGTATTTCTCTAATGCAATACTAAAAAAACCAAGTGAAGATTTCTTGTGTGGTGTGTGTTGTGTAAAAAGAAAATTGGGGTTTAGTTGAAGCCACGGCCATGGACCGCACCATCGTACGGCTGCATCCCTTCGCTGGAGTCTACGCTCTTCTCCTCGTCTCACATGACACATCAACGGTGAGATCCAAAGGTACAGTTGAAAGCTTTTTGTTTTTCTATAGCAAAAAAACTGCAGTTTGGCTGTGCTCAAAGGCCCTGATTGCTTCAAAGAAAGTGTGGACGTTCACTGGGGTACCATACAAGTTCTTTTTTGAAGTGTAGTGTGTGCGTGACTGCAGTCCGTGGTGATGGTGGATAGGTGCAGCTCAGCCACAATTCCACGATGAAGTGTCCACCTACAGCGGCTTGCAGTTCTGACCAAGGGTCGTGAAGAACGCCGACGCTCGCCATCTCTACTTTCTTTTTTGCGGGAGCTCGCCATCTCTACTTCGGTGCACCATGCAGTACGCTCGTCGTGGTCGTGCGGTTCGCTGGCGGCTCTGGACCAGAGATGCCATGTACATGCGAGGTTCAGATGGCCCTGGAGTGCAGCTCGGATGGGCTGCGTGCGATGGCCTTGGTGTGCACGAAGGAGTTCACTTTGTAAAAAAATGTATAGAGGAGTTCACTTTTTATTATTTTTGGAGGAATTTTTTTGCAAATTTGTATGGACATCGATGTAGTTTATTAAGAAAAACCTTGGCGGTGCACTTCACAAAACAAAAAAAGTGATGAAGTTCATGGTTGCTCCAATGCGTTACACACATGCGATTCAGTTAAACAATATTTTGCAGGAGAAGATGAACACATCAAAAAATTGATGCATCTCACTAACATTAACAATGTAGCTCGCTAATATTGACCATGTAGTCTATATGATTTTTTTTAAAAAAATAAGAAAGACAAAACAATTATGTAGCTCACTCCGACATAGGTTGTGGTTCACTTGCCCTCGTCACCGCGGTCCACTCGTTCATAAAAGATGTTGAAAAACACTCACAAAAACTCGTGTGAGAAAGTTCACTCCCGACAAAAGATACCATGAAGTTCACTTGACTGTTTGATGCAGTGCGGTTTTCGGTCTGAAGCAGTGCGTTCATCTGGCCGATGCAGTACACGCGACGATTTGGGTGTCGCAAAAAACAGAGTGCCCACATTTTGGTATTTTTAAAACTACTCTTAAACCGTAAGTAATTAGAGGGAGCCTTCTACATGAAAAAGTTGCATCTCGATGATATCTTTCCAACAGCATATTGTTTGAATCATTCCGACCAGCGGTTTGTAAAAATTTCACGAAAAACGGCCGCTGCCTCCCGTCGTCATCCGCACGATTTTCAAAATTAACTAAAAACCGTAACGAATCTCAAAATTATTCCAACATATGAAAATTGCGCCTTGTCCGTAGATTTCCAATGACATATCATACGCCTCGTTTCGACAAACGGTTCAAAAACTAGAGCGAAAACAGTACAGAAAATTTGAAAAAATTTGAAAAAATTTGAAAAACAGAGTTCCGCGATTTAGTAAATTTGAAACTGCTCTTAAGCCGTAATGAATTAGAGAAAGATTTATATATGAAAAAGATGTGCCTCGATGATATCTATCCAACGGCGTATCGTTTGCTTCATTCCGACAAGCGGTTTAGAAAAAAACGCGAAAAAACACTCGCTATCACTCGTCATCCGCCGCACTATTTTCAAAACTGCTCTTAAACCGTGTGGAATCTCAAAAAGTGTTCAACATGTCGAAGTTGCGCCTAATCCATAGCTTTTCAACGGTATATTACACGCCTCATTCCGATAAACGGTTAAAAAATTAGAGCGAAAACAGTACCAAAGAAATAACGCGTGAAGTTTTTTCCGACACGAAGTTCACTAGTCTCTATTGCGTCTTTAAATCGTCGAAATGATGCAGTCTTGCTTTTTGTTGGCGTCTTGATCTGCGAAGTGGTGTATGAGAATAGTTATTCTGCTAATATTAGCAGAATAGTCTGTAATATATATATATATATATATATATATATATATATATATATATATATATATATATATATATATATATATATATATATATATATATATATATATATATATATATATATATATATAACTATAATTTATTTTGCTTCCTCTGGTTTCTCGACATCACGGTCCCACACCATTGTCAACCTATGTACTCCTCCTTTCCGGTTTATAAGGCTTATCTCAAAATTTTAGTTTTTCCATTTTATAAGGCTTAATTTGGTTGTTTTCCATCACATGTTCAGATTCCAAGGTGCATTAAATCATTGCATGCAAGTATTAAGAGAAAATTGATCAATGCATGTACTTTATGCATGCATGCATTGCAATTAATGCATTGATAAACATAATTTTTTGAGGATAACAAGAGCATTAATTAGGTGCTTTTGCAAAACTACACAAAGTATTCCACCACTCACCATCTACCTTGATTGGTGAGATTTTTGAATTGAGCATTATAAACCGAAAAGAAGGGAGTAGTCAATAAACAATAGAATTGCACAAGAAGCGGCCGGCAATTTGGGACCAAGCATTTCGGCAAGATTTGTGTTTTTGAGTGTGTGAGCTTTCAGAGAGTTTTTGATGTTTACCCGGATATTAATTTTTCTCCTCTGAACAACAACGAAAGCATCGCTGCAGGTATTAACTGGGCGGGCTGTGGCCCGTCTAGCCCAGGCCAGATATTCAGCCCAGATATTAAATTTTTTCAAGCTGAAAATGGCTAGCCCAGCTATACTTTTTTTAGGAATACCTAGGCAAGGTCAAGTTGTTATTCTCCACTCCGCTAGGCTGCAAATCTTTCCTAAGAGGGATGCATTAGTCTTAACAAGAAAATGGGCTTTAAGAAATAATAAATGGGATGTAATTATAAAAACTGGGTAGTAACTATAAAAAAATGCACCAAAAAGTGATTAATTTATAAAATATTATTTTTGGAATATTGAAAATTTTAATTTCATTAATTGTTGCGAGCGCAATGTTTCGTTGGATTTTTACATAATATAAATTTATATTGAAATTGTATTTAATCGACTAGAAATTTCGGGATAAAAATATTCGGATCCCATCAAAATGTGGGAAATTTTATTGAATTCTGTTTTGAGCGGTTGGTTGAAATGGGCTGTACTTTTAACAAACGTAAATGTCTAGTAAATTCCATTAGAATTCAAAAATTGGCTACACATTCCTACAAATCTCAAATGGGCTATAAGTTACATGCACACACTTACGGCCTTACTAAGTTGACGCATCCCTAAAAAACAGAGTTGACGCAGTATGCAAGGCTTTGTCAACTTATAGTCAACACATGGTTCTATGCCGTGACCGTTGGATGTCCATCCAACGGATGCCGTGTTTCTTCTTCAATCTCGGATATTCTAGCTTCACCCGCCCAAAAATGATTCCTCCACGACATCCGGGCGCACTGTTTGGAAGTCGACTGTGGGCCTACTAAGTTGACGTACTAAGGGCTTTGTCAACTTAGTCAATATAAACGATTCTAGCTGCAGTGACCGTATGATGTCCATCCAACGGCCGTCGTGCTTCTTCAACCTCTAGTCTTCTTGCTCCACCCAAAGCAGCGCCGGTCGTGCCGCCGCTCCGCCTCCGTGGCGGGTGTCTTTGCCATGAGGCCTCACCGCCCTACTACTCCCACCGCTGGCGAGGCCATCCCTCCACTCCTCACACCCTCGTTATTCTGCGGCAAGCGGCAGCAGCCGAACCGATGAACCCTCATACTCCTCTCGCGTGTGCATCCACTACGCGTCTTCCCGGCTCCGTGCCGCCCCTTCCTAGGCCTCGCCGTCGTCCACCGCCGTGGTGCTCTCGGCGTGGCGTGGTCAGCGTGGTCGAGCGACTTCCATCGGCGTGGCTTGTGCGTGGAGAGGCCGGCAATGGGTCCACGGCAGCCGCAAGGAAGTGCCTCCTTATTACGCACAAAATAATTATTCCTCCACGGCAATGGAACCCACCGGACGGGCCACCGTATTCGCGAAAAAATGATTCGCCCACATCGCTTTGGGACCCATGAGCTACATCTTCGCATGCAAGGAAGTGCGTCTGGGAAAAAAACGATTCGCCCCCCTGACTGCTGGGACCCACCAGCTACATCTTCGCACGCAAGGAAGTGCGTCTGAAAAAAAACGATTCGCCCCATTGCTGGGACCCACCGGCTACACCGTCGACGCAAGGAAATGCGTCCGGGCAAAAAATGATTAAGCCCTCATTTGTTGGGACCAAAGCGGCTACACCTTCGCACGCAAGGAAGTGCGTCCGGCAAAAAATGATTCACCCCATTGCTGGGACCCACCAGCTACATCTTCGCACGCAAAGGAAGTGCATCCGGGCAAAAACGATTCGCCCCTCATTGCTGGGACCCACCAGCTACATTTTCGCGACGCAAGGGCGCACGACAATCGGGACCCACGGTCGAGCGCACGTAGTGTTGTCATTCAGTCGTGACGTGTGCGTACATATATACTGGTCGATGTAGAGGCGTGCACATGTCGTAGTAGAGGCGCGTACGTGTCGTAGTAGAGGCGCGCACGTAGCATGTACACGTACGTACAGTGGCCAAGGTGCAAGAAAGAAAATACGGCCACGTACGTACATACGGGCGGGGTCTCAAATGCCTACTCGCGCATACGTACATGGCTGGGTCGGAACGGAGAAACAGAGTCGTCGTCGTGTTCATGGGAAGGCAACGAAATGTGTCGTGTTCTTGGGGAGGCAACGGAATGCGTCGTGTTCATCGGGAGGCAACGGAACGCATGGGAGTCAACCGGCTTTGACGGAACAAGCGATGGAAACGAGGCCTGGCGTACCGCACAACAGAGGAAACGGACCTCCTACGTTCGGAACGGGGTCCTGTTGATCGGGAGGGGTGTGACGTACCGCAAAATGGAGGAAACGGACCTCCTACGGTCGAAACAAGGGTCCTGTTGATCGGGAGGGGTGCGGCGTACCGCAAAACGGACGAAACGGACCTCCTACGGTTGAAACGGGGGTTCTGTTGATCGGGAGGGTGTCGCGTCCGCAAAGCAGACGAAACAGACTTGTGTTGGGCGCCACGGTCGAAATGGGGGAGGGTGTGGCGATCGCAAGCAGGACTCCATGGGATACTATTCATCTCCACCGTCGACCTCCTCCAGCCTCCACGGGCTACCGTCGACCTCCTCCAGCCTCCACGGGCTCCTGTTCATCCAGCCTCCATCGCGTGCTACTCCACCGGCTACTGTTCAACCACCCCTCCACGGGAACCCCTCCACGGTCTACTGTTCATCCAGCCCTCCACACCACGGGGGCCTGTTCAACCACCCCTCCACGGCCACCCCTCCACCGTCTACTGTTCATCTAGCCCTCCACACCACGGGTTCCTGTTCATCCACAGGCAACGCCATCGCTCCCTGTTCATCCAAAACCCCCCGCAATGCTCACTGTTCATCCAATCGATCAACTTTAGTTAGCAGCAGTAGCGAAGGAAGGAATCGCTCCATTGGGTTTAGTTAACAGCCATCGATCGATCGCTTTCGGGTTCGAAGAACGCGTAGCTGCGATCTGTCCTTCGGGTTGATTAGAGCCCAACGCCTTGTTTGGGTTCCGTTAGAGCCAACACCTCGCACACACGCGCGTACCTGTACGAGAGAAACGCGCATTGCTCCGCCCCGACCTCCCACCGTAACCAGCAACTCCCCGAAATTTTCCTCCCCCTCGCTTCTACCACGGTTTTTTCCGTCATGGACGGCCCATAGAATGTCATGCCGCTGCGTCTCCGGCCCGCCCAGGACGAAAAGCCCATTTTTTGTCATGATTTTTTTTCATAGAAGTAGGAGCCCACCACATCTATGATGATACCGGGTTTTGTCACAATTATCGTCATAGAAGTGTCATATGTATGACAGAAAAAAAAATCGTTCGGCCCAAAATGTCACGGATGTGTCTTTTTTTTGTAGTGGTGGTAGTGTTATTAATGTCAAATCGTCCATAATTAGCCGAAACACCTTAGGGAAATGGAAACCACAACTCAAAATCTCAAGAAAAATAGGTCAAATTGGGTTGGTAGCAGAATGTGGGGTGTATATGGTCGAAGTGGGGGTTTTGCGAAAGTTTATGGTGGTGGAAATAGGCTAGGGTTTGCGGAAGTTGTAGTGGAGGCCGTGATTTTTATTTTATTTCCAATTTTCAATTTCGACAAGGGTAGCCGGATGATCTGGGGCGGTATCTGGATCATCCGGGATGGTGTCCGGACAGTCTTGGTAGGTAAATTCGTGGAGGATTCGGCTCAAGACGAACTCGAATGGGGAAGAAATTTTTTGGGATGATTTAGGGTGGAATTCGTGGTGGGAAAGTATGGGATGGTGGGTGCTACTTGTGATAGGCATTTGAATTCCCCGAAGAGGAAGGGCGAAGTAGTGTAGTTGAAAAAAGTATTTCCCTTAGTTAAGAACCAAGGTTTATCAAACCAATAGGAGACACCACATAGACAAGATAGCAGCAGCACACACACACACACACACACACACACACACACACACACACACACACACAAAGCAGATGCTTTCACCCAATGACAACAAAGAATTGTCAATCCCCTTGTTCTCGGCAATTGCAAGGATTATATCTGATAGTGGTAGATAGATAAAATAAAATAAAAGTAAAGTAAAAACAACAAGCAATTTTTAGGGTTTTAGTAAATATGGAAAATGGACCGGGAGCCATAGGTTCACTAGAGTCATTATCTTTTTGCGGTGCATTATATATATATATATATATATATATATATATATATATATATAGAGAGAGAGAGAGAGAGAGAGAGAGATAAAGCCATCTAGCTACTGCTATGGACCCGTAGGTCATGTGGGAACTACTCAAATTTCATGGTGGAAGCAGCAAAGTCTATGAAGATTACCTCCCCAATGGTTTCCCCCTCTACAGAGTACCGGCAGAGGCCTCTAGATGGGATCGCGGAAGAGCAGAGGCTTGCGGCGGTGGAATAATTGTTTCGGGTCTCGCTCTGGTGGTTTCTGGAATTTAGGGAATTTATAGGCCAAGAATTAGGGCAAACCCAGCCACGTGAAACCCACAAGCTCAATTGGCGCGCCCCCTGGGGGACCGCCACGTGAGCTTGTGGATCCCTCGACCATCGTCTGGTGCATCCCCGAAGCTTCTAGGGTCTCTTCTGGTCCAGAAAAAATCACCGTAAAATTTTCATTGTGTTTGGACTTCGTTTGGTATGGCTTTTATGTTAAACAAAGAAATAGGCAAAAAAAATAGAAACTGGCACTAGGCAGTAAGTTAATAGATTAGTCCACAAAAGTGGTACAAAATGACATATAAAGCATACAATCTTGGTAATATAATAGCATGAAACAATAAAAAATATGTCAAAGACGTATCAGTGGGTGAAGGCTAGATCCACTTGCCAAACAACAAAATCATGGATCCAAATCAACAAAATCTCACAAAAACCAACAAAATGCAAAAAAATCGGTATGGCTATTTTTGCTGGGGATTTTTGAATTAGGGAAAAAATCAACAAAAATAGGCTAGAAAGTGAGGGGTTGGGAATCCAAGATGTGAATCAACCGTGCTCTGATCAAGATGATGTAGGGTGGAACCCTAATTTAGAGATCTTATCACGCTTGGATGTTGGAGAAGGATGGAGTCAAGAACAAACACAAGAGGAGGAACACTCGATGACAATAAGTCATCACACATCCACAAAATCCGCAAATCTCATACAAGTTCAAGGGATCCAAATGTAACAAAAGGAAATAGTAAAGGTAGTTCTTCCCAATCGCTAGAGGAATTGAGGTCTGAAGAGGTAGTATTCTCCAACACCTAAGGGAGGAGGTCTTGATATCCACTAGGGGATATTCTCCAAAGGAGGTTCTATATAGATCTCCTAGTAGAGGGGTAGATGAACAAAGCTCTCTCAAGATCTAATAATATGCTTTGCTAACCATAATAGAGAGGAGGGGTCGTCTTTTTATAGTCCAAGTGCAAATAGGGACGAAGGAAAATAGTACATGGACACTTGAGCCGATTTGCGTGCAGGCAAGGCCGGATGTCCTGGTAGGTACCCTAATAGAGGCGAAGGTGTCCCGATGCTTTGATGAGAGGTATTGTTTTTGGTGGAGTAGACTTTGATGATTCGACTATGAATGTGCAAAGACGCCGCACCTTAGCAATTGCTAAACCAACTCTGAAAGGTTAGTGACCTCTGGCCACGAGGGTCTATATCCTGCATGCAAATGAAGAACAAGCAAGAAACTGAGATTGCAATCTAAGTATTGCAAATTTAAGAGGCAAGCCTTACTGATCAAATGGTGACGTCATGGTCTGGTCGTTGAACACAAATGAAGGACGTGAGTTGCAACTATGGCGAACTTTAACTAAACAAAACTCAAGTCTAATCGGTGCCTTAAGGGTTGTATTTATAGGGAAAAATAAAGGGGATTTCGTCCACCCTTGGCAAGGTGGGACTAAGACACCTCCTGAGTCATTTCCCCTACCATATGGACTCTAAAAATATCCTATGAAGTATTATTTCAAAATTACATGGGCCTGGACAAAAAATAAGGTGGCACAACCCCTATATTAAGCTATGGACAAAATTTATGAAAGGTTGTCTTCTATATTTCGTCCATGTCCTTGTATGTCATCATGGTGTCTTCAAAGTATTGAAAACTCCACTAGAAACTCTATTCTTGTTCCCCCTGCGCGCACCATCATCTCCATGCTTGATCATGCTCCAATGTTCATCCTTCTTGTCCTTACTAGACCCTTCATTCGTGAGCAAAACAAATGTATCCAATTTAGGCAACATCATATTCTCATGAACATTAGAATCATTACCAAAAAACGAAAGTACCTAGTAATTTAATTGGATGACCTGAGCATCATCCGGATGATCAGGCTAGCTAACTGGATGGTCCGACTGAGTCGTGGCCTCTAGGGATGCCCGGAAGTCCAGGGTGGTAGCTGGATCGTCCAGCATCACGCGAAGCCTAAGGGTGCCTTCTGGTGCCACAATTGAATAGTCTGGGACGGTGTCCAGACGTTCGTCTGTTGCCCGGATGATCCAGGATCCTGTCCGGATGATCCGTCCGTCACCCAGATGATTAGCCCGGACACTTGTCTAGAGAGCTGCAGTGTCCGGCTTTGTCCGGCGCGTCCGCGTTGGAGTTTGGACGTCCAACTATCTTCGGGCGCCAATTGTCTCCATCTTCCCCTCCTTGCTTCGCTTTCATCTAAACTTATCCTTGGTCCTTAGCTTCTTCATGGTTGCTTTCTTGGTACCTGGGTATGTGAAGTGTCTCCGCTTGAGGTACTAGTCATGTCTCGAATGAATCAAAGGGTAGCTCAATAAGGAGAGAGTTAACCTGTAACGCGCCGAGACCGACGCTCTAGAAGACTTCCAGCTACTCCGAGTTTCGTCGTGTGAATTGTTTTGTTTGTTGCATCATTTGCATTGCATCATGTCATCATGTCATTTAATTTTATAACTCAGCTAAATAAATTGCATGGATCTTCGGTCCTTTTAAAACGAGGGAATTTCACATGGTGATTTCTCTTTATAACATATCATCCTAGTATTAGGGAGCTATATTAAAAATATTCCATTATCTTTAGAATCACCATAACACACCTGCAGTTTAAGTTCCATGCATTTTCTATCTCAATTCCTTGCCTCAAACTTTGCCAACAATTCTTATCTCCTTTATTGAGGCTCCATAAAAAATCTCAACATTTTGGTCACTCCTAAACCTTGTCTTAGTTCAAACCATTTGAATTAAATTCAAATGAGTTTGAATTTAAATCTTGCATTCGTGCCAACTTCTATTTTCTTGGATCAAGCTCATTTTTGTGAGTCCGGGAAAACTATCCGCGTGTCCAACTTTTTGCCCTAACCTCTCTTTCTTTTCTTTCTTATCTCTGTTTTGTTTTTTTTTCTTTAGAGTGGGTGAGAGAGAGAAGCCCAGCCGCCACTTGTATCCATCCGGACCAGTTGGCCCAAGGCCCAGCTCCGGCGCCCTTAACCCTAACCGTGGTCCGATCCCCTTCTCTCCTCGATCCCCATCTCCTTCCCCTGCTCGCGCCGCCAGAGAGGAGTGAGAACCTCTCGCTCGATCCCGCACGCAAAACCCGCGCAGCCCTTGATCCCCCTCGCTCCCTCGCCCCGTCCCTCCAGCGCCATCGTCGCCCCGCCTCCGTTCGGCTCCCACGCCGAAGTCCGCCGCCGGGGCCCTGCCATACGTTGGTGACCTCGACGCGCCCGCACCCGATCAGCTCCGGCGCCCCCAGCCTCGTCAGCGCCCATGCCTCCTCCTCCCTCCATTCGACCTCAACCTCCAGGCCACCGCCCGCTCCGGTGACCCATCGCCACCCGCCGCCGTCGGCGACCACCAGGAGCGCCACCCCGCGCATGGCCCCGAGCCTCTCCACGCGCGCCCGTGCCCATCGCTTCGCTCCCACAGGTGCGCAACCGCCCCGTGGCCCCTGCGTTCCTCGCCCCGCTACCGCACCGTCTTCTTCACTTCCTGCCGTCGAGCGTAGCTCTGCCCTTGCTCTGTCCTCTGCTTCGCCTCTGCACCATCGCCCTTCAAGCTCGACGCCCCTCCCGGCCATCTCCTCCTGCTGCCTTGAGCAGCCCCTTCACGGCCAATTTCCACGAGATCAACACTGCCTTGCTGCACGATTGGCTTTGTTTCCCCTCTTGTCGCTACCAAGACCCGGCAACCAGGGACGTCAGGGACGCCTTCATGGATTCCTCTCACCAAGTACCACGACGCCCGGAGCCCTGGATACTTCAAGGTTGACTCCATCGCCACGAACGACTATGTGACGACCTTGGATATGGAACTACAAAACGCCAAGTACCCCTTCGAGTTGACAAGACCGGCAAGTTCGACTTCGGCGCCAAGTTTGTCTTCAAATCTGTACGACTACATCCGATGTGGATTTCTGCAAGTACCTGGAGGCCACAATAACGCCAAGTACCACGACACCCATGTTTGTCTACGATATGTGTACCACTACTTCCACAACATGTCGTGTACGACTACCGTCGCTCGGATTCGACAAGATAACATGCACCACTACCGTCGCCAAGTACGACTACCGCACGGTTACGCCAAGTTCATCTATAAAACGTGTACAACTACTTCCACTACGACCCATGAGTACCACTACTTCCCTCGACGACTCCAACCGCTCCAAAAACGCACGCTTCGAAGGTATAACCCCGAGACGATCAACCGTGGACCAAATGTGTGTGTTGTATGAGATGCACCCTATGTTTGGACCGTGTCCGAATTGTTCCTTGCACGTTCGCCGTAAGCCATGCCGCCGTCCCATGGGAACCCGGAATCCGGGATCACCCCACCTTCCTTGCATGACACGCTCACGCCCATTTCCTTTTGCACCGGTATCTCCGTGAGCTACTGGAACTGATATGTTGCCATGGCATCATTTTCGGTTTCGTTGCCGTGGCACCCGTTTCGTTCCGCCATGGTGACCAAATGCTTCATAACATGCTCATGTCAACGTTTTCATAAAATTGCATAAAACTTGCATATGTCATCCGCATCATGATAACAACATTTAAAAAGTTAAAATGTTGTTTGCTTTAAATTGCTAAATGACATATGGGGATTTTCTAGAATTATCGTTTGTTGTTCCGGCCTCATTTAAACTTGCCTAAATAGCTAGCTTAATTATGCTTCACCTCTTGCCATGTTAACCAACATTTAATCTTGTCTTGTTCATAACCGAGAGAGAAACTAAATAATTGATGTGGTGTTCCGTCAATATGCAACTCGTTGCATATTGAGCTCCACTTAATTTATAGTATTGTTTGTTGCACTTTGCCATGCCATGCCTCATTAAACCGGACATGCATCATACTTGTTTGTGCATCATGCTATGCTTATGTGATGGTTGTTTACCATGTTGTTTGCTTCTTTCCGGTTGCGCTTCTACTTGGTAGTTCCGGTAACGTTGCGTTTGCGAGGATTCGTTCGACTACGTCCGTTTGTCTTCTTCATGGACTCGTTCATCTTCCTTGCGGGATCTCAGGCAAGATGACCATTACCCTCGATATCACTTCTATCTTTGTATTGCTATGCTGCGCTACCTATCACTTGTTTACCATGCCTCCCATATTGCCATGTCAGCCTCTAACCTTTTCACCCTTCCTAGCAAACCGTTGCTTGGCTATGTTACCGCTTTGCTCAGCCCCTCTTATAGCGTTGTTAGTTGTAGGTGAAGTTGAAGATTGCTCCATGATGGACATGATTATGTTGGGATATCACAATATCTCTTATTTAATTAATGCATCTATATACTTGGTAAAGGGTGGAAGGCTTGGCCTTATGCCTGGTGTTTTGTTCCACTCTTGCCGCCCTAGTTTCCGTCATACCGATGTTATGTTCCTTGATTTTGCGTTCCTTACGCGGTTGGGTGATTTATGGGACCCCCTTGATAGTTCGCTTTGAATAAAACTCCTCCAGCAAGGCCCAACCTTGGTTTTAACATTTGCCACCTAAGCCTTTTTCCCTTGGGTTCTGCAGACTCAAGGGTCATCTTTATTGCCCCGGGCGGTGCTCCTCGGTCTTGATCCAAACCGGCGATGTCCAGCACCCCCAGGCAACAGGGTCTATGCCAACCCGATGTCTGGCTCATCCGGTGTGCCCTGAGAACGAGATACGTGCGACTCCTATCGGGAATTGTCGGCACATCGGGCGGCTTTGCTAGTCTTGTTTTACCATTGTCGAAATGTCTTGTAAACTGGGATTCTGAGACTGATCGGGTCTTCCTGGGAGAAGGAGTATCCTTCGTTCACCGTGAGAGCTTGTGATGGGCTAAGTTGGGACACCCCTGCAGGGTATAAACTTTCGAGAGCCATGCCCGCGGTTATGTGGCAGATGGGAATTTGTTAATGTTAGGTTGTAGATAACTTGACACCAGATTCGACTTAAAATGCATCAACCATGTGTGTAGCCGTGATGGTCTCTTTTCGGCGGAGCCCGGGAAGTGAACACGGTCTTTGTGTTATGATTGTGCGTAAGTAGTTTCAGGATCACTTCTTGATCACTTCTAGCTTCTCGACCGTTCCGTTGCTTCTCTTCTCGCTCTTATTTGCGTATGTTAGCCACCATATTTGCTTAGTGCTTGCTGCAACTCCACCTCATTACCACTTCCTACCCATAAGCTTAAATAGTCTTGATCTCACGGGTTTTGAGATTGCAGAGTCCTCGTGACTCACCAGATACTATCACAGCGATTTGAAGTGCCGATGATACGGTGCGGTGATGCAACCGAGCTTAGATGGGAGCTCGACGAAGATCTTTGTCGTTGCTATGTTTCGTTTCATGTTGATCAATAGTGGAGCCCAGTTGGGACGATCGGGGATCTAGCAGTTGGGTTATCTTCTTTTCTTTTGGCTTTGTCCGTAGTCGGACTATGCGTGTGCTCTGAATGATGTATGAATTATATGTTCATTGTGTGAAGTGGCGATTGTAAGCCAACTCTTTATCCCATTCTTGTTCATTACATGGGATTGTGTGAAGATGACCCTTCTTGCGACAAAACCACCATGCGGTTATGCCTCTAAGTCGTGCTTCGACACGTGGGAGATATAGCCGCATGGTGGGTGTTACAAGTTGGTAATCAGAGCCATCCCCGACTTAGGAGCCCCTTGCTTGATCGAATCGCTGGCATTGTTGAGTCTAGAACAAAAATGTTTTGATTCTTAGGATTATATATATCGGAGAGTAGGATTCTTTTTACTCCTCAGTCCCTTCGTCGCTCTGGTGAGGCCTCCTGACGTAGATGTTTTGTCTTTCCTCTCCTCAAATTTCACTAATTTTTTTAGGATCACGCTGGTATCTTGGGATCGTTCGATATTCTTATGGCGAGAACATTGTTCTTGGTGCCTCGACATTTAGGGGTTGTGGCGGTGTCCGGGAGTTGAGCTCCGAGGTGTTGTCATCATAATTTTATCGTTGCGGTTCTAGAATACGAGTTTTGCCGACATCAAAATCTCTTTTATGCGATTGTTGGTGAGATAACCTCGGCGCCACCCGGTATTGGGGAGTTCGGGAGTATTGCCATAGCTCATATAACGGATGCTTTTGAAGGTTGAGGTACACGAGTTTCTTGGTTATGTGTTGTGGATGGATCTGACTTGGATGTAGGGATTGTTAGTTTTGGGTGAGATATATATTGCTTCCTGTATCCCCAACACGGATTGCATAACCGAAAGTTTGAGGAGTTTTATAGGTGGGAATTCAAGTAGCTCTAGCTTTTTTATTTCGCGGATGCATGATATGAGATTGGGGTTCGACGTCTAGTGGTCCGCCTATCCACGGTCGTTTTTAAAGTGGTCTCGTTGTGTCTTAAAGAACCCTTGGCTATGCTGGTTCGGGGACACTTCGTATGTCATGTGCACTGCCTTGTACATGATGGTGTTGTACGGTCGAGCCCGTGTGGGCCCCACCACAAAAACTTCGGACGAAATCTCTATCATATGTTTGTTTCCGGCTTATTCTGCAAGCCAAATCCTTTGTTTTGTTTTGAGTTGTGGTATTCGAGTTGCTTCGATGTCAAGTGTTGATCCATACCTTCCCTAAATGGTGTTCTCATATTTCTATGGGAGTGCTAATCCTTCTTGATCATTGAGGTTGTCATGTTAATTCTTTTCCAACCGGCGTGCTTCTCTTCAAGTGGATTCGATCATCTCAACATATGTAAGATCAATTCTAAGTTTTCTCAACGGTGTTTGTTTCATCCGTCCCAAGTTGCCTTTGTTTTCCCGCCCTCCCACCCTTTTTTTTTCTTCAAGGACTCAGATTTCTTAATCAAGTATCCTTTTGTTGATGGGAAGTCTCTCCATTCTTTTCCGCCAATGTTCTTATCCGGTGATTCTCAGGAAGATGCTAAGGAAGCTACAAGTTCATCATTCTTCGTTCTTTTTCTTCTCCGATGGATTCTAGTCAAGTTTTCGGTGTTGATCATATTCCCTTCCTCGTTTCAAGTGTTTGCGTATGCCGGTGTATCTCTTAATCATTCCCCGCTTGCTATTCAATTGTTCTGGAGTGCTGAAGATATCTCTAAAGATTCACGTTTCCACTCCGCATCAATTCTAACTATTTCGAGGTTGTTACCTCATTCAAGCCATTTAATTCAACCGGTGCAATCTCCTTTTCAAGTAATCATTTCAACGGTGTTCTTTTTAGTGGGCCCTAACCCACAGGTCTTTTTTCCAGGATCTTACCTGACTCTTCTAATTTTCCTGGAGCCATTCCCAAATTATTTTCAAAGTTTGATGTAAGAATGAATTATCATCAGTCAAATGTCTTTCTCCAAGATCTTTCAAATTCTTTCGTCGTTGGTTCAACCTTTCTAATTTTCCTTCTGGAGTATCTCAACAAGTCATGGTGGTGTTCCTCATCGTCTTTATCAACACAGAAGACTGAGGAAGAGATTTCTCCTAAAATTTTGCTCCATTCTCTCAAAGATTCATGGTTCTAGCTTCATACCATCCTCATAATTGTTTTCGATTGTGACAATTCTTTTCTTACCATTCGGAGCATTTCATGAGTTGTTTCCATTTCTCTCCTCCGAAGGCCATCATGTCATAATTTTTCATTCTCAGCATGTAGCTATCGCTCTCCAAATCTTACCGGTGCATAGTTCAAATACCCTCTAATCAGTTCATGAGCTCTTCGTTCTCATGTATCTAAATCCCCTCAAGTATCTTCATTCGTTTTCCAATTCTTCCCGGCGATTCATTCTTTATCTTCGTTGATTTTCAGATTCTTACGGTGGTTCGTTCAAGAGTTCTCTTCCTTCGTTATCATACAGATTCATTCGTTCTTTCGAATCCTACCGGCGGTTCGTCGAAGTCTTTTCTCAAGTTGGCACTATATCTCTCTTTAATCCTTTCTACGAGAATAAGTAGTATGCCAAATCCGTTGCTTGTCATCAATTTAAATTGGTGAAGGATACGTATAACATAATTCTTATTCTTGTTTCATCCAAGTGATTAATCCCTTCCTTCGGAGTTTGTTCAGGAGGAATAAATTCTTGGTTTCTTGTTGTTCATCTTTCTTCCGGAGTTCCAAGTTTTCCGCTTTATCTCGTCGCGAAGCTCCATCTAAATCATCGCAAGGCTTCACCTTGTGTTTACAACTTCTCTTTCCTTCTATCATCCTTTTATTACCGGAGTTTTTCATGGAGGCTCTACATGGTGGTTCGTCAAGGATTCCTTTCATCCTTCAATTGTTCTTCAAGTTTTCTCTCGAAGTTATGATTCGCCAAGCTATACTCAAAATTAAACATGGTGCTCAACACATGTTTTGTTTTGAGGAGTTCAAGCATTCTTCATCTTGCATTCCGAAGTGCAATTCTTTCTACCTTATCATTTGAGGTGGTGTTATGTCATTCTTGACAATTTGAGTTCGTGTTTCATGATTCACATGTTGTCAAGAATGAGGTATTCTAAATCCATTAATCTCTTCGTTGGAGTTATCTTGTGTCATATTTCACCTAAAGCCTTCCCTAAGGAATGTTGCTATTGTGGTGTTTATCAACGATCCAAGTTATCTCTCTATCATCTTGGTGGAAGAAATTTTTCATCTCGTCGGTGTTATCGATTATATTATTTGTTTCCATAGTGGCAGAATTTCACCTCAATTTTGAGAAGTTTTCCATAAGCCCACTACAAGCTTATTCGTTTCGTTGTTGGTTTTCCAACGACTCCGTTATGACCTTCTTGGAAGGGTGCTTTCCAAGCTCATTTGTGGCAAAAGTTGCCTTTTTCTTCTCCATTATGTTATTCCAATGATCTATCTTCTATTCTTTCTTGATGTTGCTCTTTTCACTCATCATCTCGAATTCTGAGGATCATGTTCTTTTCGTGCTTATCCATTTAACCGAAGTGTTGTGTCATCTCTTCAAGTTCTTTCATCTTATCAAGTTTTGCCTCTCTTTTCAACCTTAGTGCTGTCTGAAATCCTTCTTACCCCTTGTGCAATTCTTTCAATAGTTCCAGAGGCAGTGTGTTGTTGATTTCATCAAGTATCATCCCATCTTCTCAAGTTTATGTTCAATTCCTTCCATTTACAGTCGGAGTGCTGCCAAAATTATATCATTCTTATTCATTCTTATCTCGTTTCAACTAGAGTGGTTTAGATTCCTTCTTGTCCATTGTACTCGTCATTCATAGCTTTGCAACCTCCAAGGTTCACATGGTGTTCCTTGTTTCTATTTTCTACTACAGTGCTCTCAATTGTGTTCAACTCCGTTGTGTTCTTCCTTTCAACTTTTCAACCTCTCAAGGTTCTTTGGTTTAACTCATTGGTCGAAGAAGCAACTTAGTTTTACCTCTCCTCTTCCTCTTCCGTTTCTCTCCAGTGCCATCCTAGATCTCGGGACGAGATCCTCTTGTAGTGGTGGAGTGTTGTAACGCCCAGAGACCGACGCTCCAGAAGACTTCCAGCTACTCCGAGTTTCGTCGTGTGATTTGTTTTGTTTGTTGCATCATTTGCATTGCATCATGCCATCATGTCATTTAATTTTATAACTCAGCTAAATAAATTGCATGGATCTTCGGTCCATTTAAAACGAGGGACTTTCACATGGTGATTTCTCTTTATAACATATCATCCTAGTATTAGGGAGCTATATTAAAAATATTCCATTATCTTTAGAATCACCATAACACACCTGCAGTTTAAGTTCCATGCATTTTCTATCTCAATTCCTTGCCTCAAACTTTGCCAACAATTCTTATCTCTTTTATTGAGGCTCCATAAAAAATCTCAACATTTTGGTCACTCCTAAACCTTGTCTTAGTTCAAACCATTTGAATTAAATTCAAATGAGTTTGAATTTAAATCTTGCATTCGTGCCAACTTCTATTTTCTTGGATCAAGCTCATTTTTGTGAGTCCGGGAAAACTATCCGCGTGTCCAACTTTTTCCCCTAACCTCTCTTTTTTCTTTCTTATCTCTGTTTTGTTTTTATTTTCTTTAGAGTGGGTGAGAGCGAGAAGCCCAGCCGCCACTTGTATCCATCCGGACCAGTTGGCCCAAGGCCCAGCTCTGGCGCCCTTAACCCTAACCGTCGTCCGACCCCCTTCTCTCCTCGATCCCCATCTCCTTCCCCTGCTCGGCCGCCAGAGAGGAGTGAGAGCCTCTCGCTCGATCCCACACGCAGGACCCGCGCAGACCTCGATCCCCCTCGCTCCCTCGCCCCGTCCCTCCAACGCCATCATCGCGTCGCCTCCGTTCGGCTCCCACGCCGAAGTCCGCCGCCGGGGCCCTGCCGTACGTTGGTGACCTCGACGCGCCCGCACCCGATCAGCTCCGGCGCCCCCAGCCTCGTCAGCGTCCGTGCCTCCTCCTCCCTCCGTTCGACCGCAACCTCCAGGCCACCGCCCGCTCCGGTGACCCATCGCCACCCACTGCCGTCGGCGACCACCAGGTCGGCGACCACCAGGAGGGCCACCCCGCGCATGGCCCCGAGCCTCTCCACGCGCGCCCGTGCCCATCGCTTCGCTCCCACAGGCGCGCAGCCGCCCCGTGGCCCCTGCGTTCCTCGCCCCGCTGCCGCACCGTCTTCTTCACTTCCTGCCATCGAGCGCAGCTCTGCCCTTGCTCTGTCCTCTGCTTCACCTCTGCACCATCGCCCTTCAAGATCGACGCCCGTCCCGGCCATCTTCTCCTGCTGCCTTGAGCAGCCCCTTCACGGCCAACTTCCACGAGATCACAACCGCCTTGCTGCGCGATTGGCTTTGTTTCCCCTCTTGTCGCTGCCAAGACCCGGCAACCAGGGACGTCAGGGACGCCTTCATGGATTCCTCTCACCAAGTACCACGACACCCGGAGCCCTGGATACTTCAAGGTTGACTCCATCGCCACGAACGACTACGTGACGACCCTGGATATGGAACTGCAAAATGCCAAGTACCCCTTCGAGTTGACAAGACCGGCAAGTTCGACTTCGGCGCCAAGTTCGTCTTCAAATCTGTACGACTACATCCGATGTGGATTTCGGCAAGTACCTGGAGGCCACAATAACGCCAAGTACCACGACACCCATGTTCGTCTATGATATGTGTACCACTACTTCCACAACATGTCGTGTACGACTACCGTCGCTCGGATTCGACAAGACAACATGCACCACTACTGTCGCCAAGTACGACTACCGCATGGTTACGCCAAGTTCATCTACGAAACGTGTACAACTACTTCCACTATGACCCATGAGTACCACTACTTCCCTCGACGACTCCAACCGCTCCAAAAACGCACGCTTCGAAGGTATAACCCCGAGACGATCAACCGTGGACCAAATGTGTGTGTTGTATGAGATGCACCCTATGTTTGGACCGTGTCCGAATTGTTCCTTGCACGTTCGCCGTAAGCCATGTCGCCGTCCCGTGGGAACCCGGAATCCGGGATCACCCCACCTTCCTTGCATGACACGCTCACGCCCATTACCTTTTGCACCGGTACCTTTGTGAGCTACCGGAACAGATATGTTGCCGTGGCATCATTTTCGGTTTCGTTGCCGTGGCACCCGTTTCGTTCCGCCATGGTGACCAAATGCTTCATAACATGCTCATGTCAACGTTTTCATAAAATTGCATAAAACTTGCATATGTCATCCGCATCATGATAACAACATTTAAAAAGATAAAATGTTGTTTGCTTTAAATTGCTAAATGACATATGGGGATTTTCTAGAATTATCGTTTGTTGTTCCGGCCTCATTTAAACTTGCCTAAATAGCTAGCTTAATTATGCTTCACCTCTTGCCATGTTAACCAACATTTAATCTTGTCTTGTTCATAACCGAGAGAGAAACTAAATAACTGATGTGGTGTTCCGTCAATATGCAACTCGTTGCATATTGAGCTCCACTTAATTTATAGTATTGTTTGTTGCACTTTGCCATGCCATGCGTCATTAAACCGGACATGCATCATACTTGTTTGTGCATCATGCTATGCTTATGTGATGGTTGTTTACCATGTTGTTTGCTTCTTTCCGGTTGCGCTTCTACTTGGTAGTTCCGATAACGTTGCGTTTGTGAGGATTCGTTCGACTACGTCCGTTTGTCTTCTTCATGGACTCGTTCTTCTTCCTTGCGGGATCTCAGGCAAGATGACCATTACCCTCGATATCACTTCTATCTTTGCTTGCTAGTTGCTTCGTTCTATTGCTATGCTGCGCTACCTATCACTTGTTTACCATGCCTCCCATATTGCCATGTCAGCCTCTAACCTTTTCACCCTTCCTAGCAAACCGTTGCTTGGCTATGTTACCGCTTTGCTCAGCCCCTCTTATAGCGTTTTTAGTTGCAGGTGAAGTTGAAGATTGCTCCATGATGGACATGATTATGTTGGGATATCACAATATCTCTTATTTAGTTAATGCATCCATATACTTGGTAAAGGGTGGAAGGCTTGGCCTTATGCCTGGTGTTTTGTTCCACTCTTGCCGCCCTAGTTTCCGACATACCGGTGTTATGTTCCTTGATTTTGCGTTCCTTACGCGGTTGGGTGATTTATGGGACCCCCTTGATAGTTCGCTTTAAATAAAACTCCTCCAGCAAGGCCCAACCTTTGTTTTAACATTTGCCACGTAAGCCTTTTTCCCTTGGGTTCTGCAGACTCAAGGGTCATCTTTATTTACCGCCCCCCCTCGGGCCAGTGCTCCTCCGGGTGCTGATCCAAACCGAGCGATGTCTGGCGCCCCCTGGGCAACCAGGGTCTATGCCAACCCGACGTCTGGCTCATCCGATGTGCCCTGAGAACGAGATACGTGCGACTCCTATCGGGATTTGTCGGCACATCGTGTCACACCCTAGCTAGTTCTTGCATTAGAGTGTTGCATCATGTCTATCTTTTCCAACAGAAACCTGAAATGGGATTGCCAGAACTCCCAGCCCCCTCTGAAACAAACTAGGGTTTACTAAAAATATTTTCGATGAACCTGAAATGCCCTTCTAAAATGTCCATCATTTTTGTCTTGGTTCAGAGCCTCTGCCAAAAGTGATGCACAATTTCCTAGGTCATCCTAAGGTCTTTGAATTAAATCATAGTTATTTGAATTTGGGCATTTAAAATTTATAAAATATTTCAAATGTCCAAATACTCCCAAACTAAAATGTTTCATGTTGGTAATATTCCAACATTGGACCAGGAGTAGTTTGGTGAATTTTGGAACTTTTTAGGTATTTTAAATAACTCAACAAAGTTGCAGAAAAATAGAAAAAGGAAAACAACAGAAAGGAAAAGCTTACCTGGCGCCACCACCGGCCCACTAGCCAGCCCACTGGCCGCCCAGCCAAAGACCTGGCCAATGAGCTGCTTGTCGACCAGCAGGCAGGCAGTGCTCGACGGCGAGCACCGCATGGGTGCCACGCACTGCTCGCCGCCTCGCCACCTCCCTCGTCTTGCCACGCGAGGATCGCTCCTCGCTCTCCCCGCACCCCGGACACCCCTCTCCTCTCCAATTCGTCCCCTCGCGCTCCCAGCCATGGCGGCGCCGCCGTCGCCGACCGCCCGCCCGTAGCCGCGCTCTCCGTCGACCCCACGCCGCGCCACCGTGTCCAGACGCTCCGCCGCCCTCGACTCCTTCGAGCTAGCCGAGCCCCGAGCGCTCGCGTGCCCCGAAGACGCCGCACCAGCCTCGCCCGAGTCCGCCGCCGCCGGAGATCCCCTTCAACGCCGTCGCCGCCTCAGCTCGTCCCCGACCCCGCCGGTGGCCTCTACGTGAGCTCTGTGAGCTCAGCTACCTTCCCCACTCTCTCTCTCTCACTCCCGTGCACCACAGCGAGCACACGAAGATCACCCGCACGCGCCGTCGCGGACCTCGTCGCCGACGTGCTCCCGGCCATCCTCCGGCCACTTCACCGTGTCCATCGCGTTCACCACGACGCGTTGGAGCTAACTGGGCACTTCCCGCACTTCACCGCACACCCCAGCACGAGTTCGACTTCAACCGCACTCCGGTGGCCGCCAAAGTCGCCGCCGGCGCCAACTCCGGCCACCCCGACCCCAACGGACTCCGCCAAGAGCTGCGGCCTGTCCTCAACTTCACTTCGGTGGCCTCCGCGACTCATTTGGTGGCCGGAACAGCAAAAACCACTTCCGCCGCCGCGTCGCTTCGCCGTGGCTAAGCGCCAGCAGGGTTTGACCACGACTTTGACCACAGGTGGGCCAGGTTGACCCACGGGTCTATGACATGTGGGCCCCTTCTGCTAACTAAATCAAATTAGTTAAAACTTAAATTAATTAGTTTAACTACCCACCGACATGCGGGACCCACTGGTCAGTTTGACCTGACCAGCCCGTTGACCACTGACGTCATCATGACACAATCTTGGACGCATTAATTTAAATTCTTGGAATTATTTTTACACAGGAAATTCCAGAAAATATTTCAAACTTCAAAAATTCATAGAAATTAATCTGTAACTCCAAATGAAACAAATTATATATGAAAAATGATCAGAAAAATCCAATCTATCCATCTGTACTGGTTTCATGCATGTTTACAGAAGCTAACCCACTGTTTATCACAGAACAAGATATAACACTTTAAATGATCATATATGAGTTTGGAAATTGCATCTTTGGTTCAAAATGCTCCAAACCCATCGATCTTAGTTGCATTAGCCCAAAGCACTCATTTGCCATGTCTCATTGCATGCATCATATTGTTGCATCTTGTTTGGTAATGTTGTGTATCGGTGTTCTCTGCGGCAAGTTGCGCCCCTGAGGAGTACCGTGATAACCCCGACGAAGAGCAATACCCGTGCACCGACCCGTCAGGCAAGCAACCAACCATTTGATCATATCGATAAAATCCCATGTTCTTGCTCCTGCTCTCGTTTCTGCATTAAGACAACGCGATTCAAACTGCTGTGTCTTTGCAGTAGTTGAACCCATTTCCTCTGCATGACTGTCATTGCCACGGTAACTAGATGAAACCCACTAGCATGTGTAGGAGTTGATTGAGCCATATGATTGTGTTGTTCCTACCTTGCTATGCCTGCTATGCTTAGAGTCGTGTCAGTGCGGTTCATCGGGTGATGGCTAGAGTGAAATGATCGAGTCGATGAGAGTAAGGTGTTGAACACGATTTGGTAAAGGTATCGATGGAAGGCCATGTAGGAGTACATGGTGGGTTGTTTCATTGAGGCCGTCCTTAAGCCTTGAGATCTGTATGTGTGATTTAAGATTCAGCTACTACCATGCATTGGGCCCGAAACCAATGGACCCTCTCGACTTCTTATTCACCCTAGTCTTACGTCCGGGAGTTGCAAGTAGTTTACGGTGTTTGTAGCCTCATGGAGGCCGTGGACAGCACTTGTTGTAGGGGTGGGCTGTGATCTGGTAGGTGCGTGGCGGGTGTACCGGATGCCCGTTTGGTATTTCGGGAACCTTGTTCACATCGTTTGGGGCTGTGGCGAGACTTGGCCGGAACTCCTCATAGATGGAACCCAAATAGGCGATAAACACGGACTAGAGGCTTAGGTGTCTAGGTAGGTCATGGCCGACACCCACGTTGGGCTTCGCTTGAAGGTTGCCGAGTACATGTGTGTAAACGGCGATAAGTGGTGAGCGTGTATGAAGAAGTACACCCGCGGGGTTAACATCATCTATTGAATAGCTGCGTCATGATAAGGACTACTTGGTTGCCTATACGGTTCATAGACAAGTAAATGGATACTACTAAAAGCCTCAAGATAAGTGTGAGTGCCGAGGATGGCTCTTAGTAGGAAGGCGGGGTGGATCCTCGGTGGTGTATTGAAGTGATGAGTAGTGGACTCGAAAAGCAAAACTATTTCAAGATGGTGTCTCAGAGGATAGCTTAGCCATGAGTCAAAGCGGCTTGTCTGCAATAACCCCACCAACCCTTCTTGATAATATGCATGTATGTAGGGTCTCGATGTAAGTCTTCTTTGAGTACCTTTGTACTCATGTTGCTTTAATTTACATTTTTAGAAGATGCCACAAACCCTTCCGACGGGTTCTTCGTGAGCGTTGACATCGATGAGTAGACTAAGGCCCTGTGGTGATCTGAGCAAGTGAAGGACCATGTAGTATAGCTAGGCTTACCCAAGCCTCTTTTATTTTACTAGTTATGCGTACTCGGACAAAACACTTCATTGTGGCTTGTATGCTTGTATGACTTGTATGTGGGTCGTGTGACCCGTACTTGTGTGTATGCTATGTATGGCTCTCTGAGCCTTTAAATAAAAGTACTTGTGTCGCAGAGTCATGTTGTGATGCCTTGTTGTATTTGCACATATCGAGCATATTGTGTGTATGATTGAAATGCTTGGTATGTGTGGGATCGACTATCTAGTTGTTTATCTTTAGTAGCCTCTCTTACGGAAATGTCTCCTAGTGTCTCCTTTGAGCCATGGTAGCTTACTCTTGCTCCCGAACACTTAGGCTGGCCGGCATGTGTCCTTCTTCGTTCTGTATGCTGTTCCGGGAAATGTCACGCATTGAGTACGGAGTCTGTTAGCCGCTTCTGCCCCGGTTTGCGAGTCTGCTAGCCCAGTGCTACAGCCCAAAACTTACTTGCGATGGACCGACACGTTCGATCTTTGGGTCATGGATGCTGTCCTCGTAAGTCTCATGCCACTTTGGGTTCACGACTAGTCATGTCGGCCGGGCTCCTTATCATATGGATGCTAGCGACACTATCATATCGTGTGCCAAAAGGCATAAACGGTCCCGGCCAAGGTAAGGTGGCACCGTTGGGATACCGTCGTGAGGCCGCAAAGTGATATGATGTGTTCTGAGCTAGATCGATGTGACATTGAGTCGGGTCCGACAGCGTTGGCATCGAGCGGACTGCTGTAGGTTCTCCAAGCCAAACTGGTCGATGTTGAGTCTAGAAATGCTTTAGTTATATGTAGGGGAATTGATTGTGGGATGGTACGTAAGGCTCTTTTTACTCCTTTATCTCATGATATTCTGATCTGAGTCAGTCCATTCTTCCATCGGGGGTTAAGGATTAGGATCTCTTCTCTCTACTAGGCTCACGAGTTACTAATCAGTAGTACCTTGTAGGTTTGATGGTTACAAGCCTGGTTCAGTTTTACTATCCTGTTATGTTACTATTTGGACCCAGAACCTTGATATGAAATTGTTGAGTGGCTATGAAATTCTTGTATAATGTCTCAAATCCTTTTGAGCATTTACAGTCGTTATGCTGTCCAAATTCTGCCAGAATTTCTAATGTCTTTGCATTATGGTTATGCTTCGAGATGGCCACTAGTGACCAAAATCAAGTGGTTAAATCGACGGATGCATTGGTGTGACCGGTCATACAGCCATGCTAGTTAGGGTTATGATCGAGCGGGATACCGTTGGTACCCGAATACACGATTGAAGAGCGATGTCGAGACTTTAATCAAAGCGGTATCTTTGCCTTTGTGGTGTTTCCCTCTTATCCTGGTTCCACCGAGGCTCTTCACAGCTCCTATGGGCTTGGTGTTACTATTGATATGGCGGTACAAGATGTGCTTACTCCATGATGACCATCATGCGAGTCAGATCTGGCTGCTCCGCAACACCGAATTCGGTATGTGCGGGTTCACTTCTGGGCGTTTGGTTATCTTGAGCCATCTATGCTGATTCGATCGGGAGGACTCACTAACCCGTACTACCGCCGAGCTGCTCGAGGACAAGGACCGAGAGAGTCGGGCCTTGAGGATGGAGCTCTTCAACGCCCGTGCTGATCACTGGGCCACCTTGACTCGTTTTGCACCGGCTGTTCAAGCTGGTTATATGGATATGAGAGACTTGTATCCTGTCAGGTCTGCTCTGCCGGACATGATGGACTGGCGTGATGTGGGGGGCATCACCCCACCTCGTGGTCCTCGCAGGCCACCGTTCGTTGGTCCAAGACCTCACCCTTGCCCTTATGGTCCACAGGCTCCTCAGGACCGCCTGTTTCCGGACGATCACGTTGAACTCCCAGGCTACGGAGGAGACTTCTATGAGAACTACTACGGAGACGTCTGAGTTAGTAGTAGTCCCACTAGTATTGTAATAGTTGTATTTCCACCGTCCTGCGTGACTCGTGGAATATGACTTAGTGTGTACTAATTCCGGAGGTGTAAGAAAAATAATGTATAGGAGCTTGGTATGCCTCCGACGAGATGTAACCTTCCTTTCACCGTAGTAGTACTTTGTTGGTATTGTACTAAACCTTGTATGGTGTGTATGACAATGGAATAAAGAAGCAGTTTCTGTATCTACCATGTCATACGGATGATCATCTCGCATTCCGAGTTATCCATTACATTCCGCATTTCTATGTCAGAATCTTGCCATCCTGGACTAAATCCTTGTCTTGTTTTCCTAGGATGGTTAACACCCGCAATAACCCTGCTCCGCCAGAGCAGGCCGAAGGCAGCGGAGTTGGAGAAGCGAACCTGCCTCACCCTCCATCTCTGGCCGAAGTTATGCTGGAGGCCGAGAGAAACAAACGGGAGACCAATCGTTTGTTGGAGCATATCGAACAGAAAACAGCCCATCATCAGAGAAATAACTTGGTGTCGCTCAGTGACTTCATCAAGTTACACCCACCTACCTTTCACCATTCCGTCGAGCCTCTCGACGCTGATGACTGGCTTCGCAGCATTACTCACAAGCTGCGTTACTGCTGGTAGCCGAGGTCGACAAGGTCACCTTTGCTGCATATCATCTTGAAGGCCCCGCCGATCTCGGTGGGAGAACTATATAGCTATCGCCCGATTGGCCATGCCACTACTTGGGCAGAATTCAGCGAGGCTTTCCGTGAACATCACATTCGGAGGGTCTCATGGATAAAAGCGTGAGGAGTTCTGCAGTTTCACCCAAGGTCGTCTCTCCGTGGACGCCACACAGAGAGAGTTCGGTAATCTCGCACGCTATGCAAGCAAGAGGTCTCCGGCGCCAAGAAGCAGGCAAGGTTCCGCAAGGGAGTTAGCCCGAACCGCCGAGATCTCCGTCGCATGAGTGCACTTCTTTCCGAAGCTTGTTAACAAAGCCATCAGCGCTGAAACTGGTCGACCGATTTGAAGCAACACGCAAGCATGGCCGTGATATGGGTTCCTCATCCGGTGCTGGACCACAGAAGCGCCGTGTGTGGGTGCCTAATACTGCCCTGCCACCCAGATTCACACCGAGGCCATCCTTCCAGGCGCCTCGCCCAGTTCAACAGTATGCACCAGCTAAGCCCTATGGTGGGCCTACCAACAATGTTCCTCTACGCGCCAGCCCCGTGACGTGCTTCAAATGTGGTGAATCAGGCCACTACATGCGCGATTGTCCTCAGACCAACCCCAACCAGCCTGCAAAAGCTGTTGGCCGTGGCAAGCCAGCAGGGAAGGTGTTCTATGCCAAGCCGGCCACCACTGCACGTGGCCATGTTAATTGTGTCTCAGCTGAAGAGGCCCAAGAAGATCCCAACGTCGTGCTCGGTACGCTTCTTGTTAATTGCCACCCGGCATCCGTTCTTTTCGATACTAGAGCATCTCATTCATTCATATCCGAAAACTATGCTCGTTTGCATAACACTGCATTCTGTGACATGCCTTCCACCATGGAAATTTCTACTCCGGGTTCTAGATGGCAAACCTCTAGAGTAAGCCATGGAAATGAAATTGGTGTCGACAGACTTGTTTTCCTTGCATCGTTGATAGCCCTCAAATCCTCGGATATAAATATCATCTTGGGTATGGGTGGATGTCACCCATCATGCCAAGATTGATTGTTTCTCTAGGACTGTTCAACTTACGCACCCTCGGGAAAGATAGTCAATGTCTTGACCCGAATATCAAGCGCCAACTATATTCTCTTAATGCCGGTCCATTGCGGACCTCGAAGGCGTTCCGGTAGTCCGTGACTTTCCGGATGTCTTTCAGAAGAATTGCGGTGTCCCACAGCAGAGATGTTGAATTTGTGATAGACCTCATTCGAGGAACTGTCCCAATTTCTAGAAGACCCTATAAGATGGCACCCTTAGAACTAGCGAACTTAGAAACAACTCGATGAGGCCTTGAAAAAGGGTTTCATTCGTCCTAGTTCATCTCCTTGGGCTTGCCCGTCCTCTTCGTCAAGAAGAAGGATGGTACGGACGGATGGTTGCAGATTATCGACCCGTCAACTTGGTCACAATTAAGAACAAGTATCCGCTCCCGGGATCAACGATCTGTATGATCAGCTCGCGGGATCCTCGGTCTTCTCTAAGATGGATTTGAGGTTAGGCTACCATCAAATCAAAATCCAAGCGGGACATTCCCAAAAGCGGCCTTTGTTACTCGTTACGGCCAATCTGAGTACACCGTCATGTCCTTCGGTCTAACCAACGCCCCACCACCTTCTCGGTTAATGAACTCAATCTTCATGGAGTATTTGGATAAATTCATCGTGGTTTACCTCGATGATATACTCATCTACTCCAAGAACGAGGAAGAACATGCCGAACATCTAAGGCTAGTGTTGATGAAACTTCGAGAGCATCGCCTTTATGCCAAGTTTTCTAAATGCGAATTTTGGCTGCCAGAAGTGACCTATCTAGGACATGTAATCTCTGGTAAAGGTATTGCTGTCAACCCCGAGCGAGTTCAAGCCGTCCTTAATTGGACCCCACCTGAGTCGGTCAAGCAAGTTCGGAGTTTCCTTGGCTTAGCGAGCTATTGTCGCCGCTTTGTCGAGAACTTCTCCAAAGTTGCTAAACCTCTAACTGAACTCCTCAAGAAGGATAAAAAGTTCGAGTGGACTCCACAATGTGAGCACAGACTTCGAGGCGAAAAGGCGTTTAACCACGCTCCCGTGTTGGTACCACCAGATTTCTCTAAGGACTTTGTTATCTATTGCGGCGCCTCGCGACAAGGACTAGGCTGTATTCTCATGCAAGATCGACACGTAATTGCTTATGCTTCACGGCAATTACACCCACATGAGGAAAACTATCCTACTCATGATCTAGAGCTTGCGGTATGTAGTCCATGCACTCAAAACTGGCGACATTACCTTCTTGGTAATCGTTGCGAAATCTACACCGATCACCAAAGTCTGAAGTACATATTCACCCAACCAGATTTGAATCTCGGGCAAAGGCGTTGGGTTGAGTTGATCTGATTTCGACTTAGGAATAACTTATACCCGGGAAAAGCCAGCGTCATGGCTGATGCGCTAAGTCGTAAATCTTATTGCAACAACCTAATGTTGCAACAAAGTCAACCACTTCTCCACGAGGAATTTCGGAAGCTTAACCTTCACATTGTTCCTCGAGGGTTCCTTTCCACCTTGGTGGCGAAACCTTCCCTTACGGATCAGATCATCAAAGCCCAAAAGGTAGATCCAGGAATTTCCCGCATCAAAAGAAACATCAAGAAAGGAGTTGCGGATTGTTTCTCCATTGATGATCAAGGAGTCGTATACTTTGGAAACCGTCTAGTGGTTCCCAAAGTACGAAACCTGCGGCGATTGATCCTTAAGGAAGCTCATGAATCCCCTCTCACCATTCATCCCGGTGGCACTAAAATGTATCAGGACCTACGCCAGAGGTTCTGGTGGACTAGGATGAAGAGAGACATTGCTCAATTTGTTGCTAAGCTGCGGCGTCGTCGTCGCGTAAAAGCGAGCATCAACGGCCTCTTGGCATCCTTCAACCCTTAGCTATTCACGAATGGAAATGGGATAAAATCAGTATGGATTTCATCTTTGGTTTTCCCGGGACCAAGAGAGGGAATAATGCTATCTTTAATAGATTATCGACCGCCTCTCCAAAGTAGCTCATTTCTTACATTGGCGAGTATAACCGCTAGTCAGCTAGCAGACTTGTACATCTCCCGAATAGTGTCTCTTCATGGTGTTCCATTGGAAATTAACTCGGATCGAGGAAGTCTCTTCACCTCTCGATTTTGGGAAAGTTTCCAAAACGCTATGGGAACCCATCTTTCCTTTAGCACTGCTTTTCACCCTCAATCAAGTGGTCAAGTAGAACGCGTCAACCAAATCCTAGAAGACATGCTTCGAGCTTCTGTTATCTCATTCGGAATGGATTGGGAGAAATGCCTTCCATTTGCGAATTTGCTTATAACAACAGCTATCAATCTAGCTTGGGCAAAGCACCTTTTGAAGTTCTCTATGGGCGAAGGTGTCGAACACCTCTTAAGCGGTCGAAACCGGGAAAGACAATTCTTTGGCCCGGATATGATCGAGAAGCGTAAAAACAAGTTCGCGTCGTTAGTGAAAAGTTGAAAACAACCCAATCTCGTCAAAAGAGTCAATATGACCAAAAACATAAGGCTATGACTTACGAGGTTGACGAGAAGGCTTACCTTGGGTTACTCCTCTGAAGGAACCCATCGTTTGGTATCAAAGGCAAATTGGCTCCTCGCTACATTGGACCCTTTCGCATTCTTGCCAAGCGAGGAGAAGTTGCCTACCAATTGGAACTACCTCCGCATCTCTCCAAAGTCCACGATGTCTTCCACGTTTCTCAACTCAGCGTTGCTTCTCGGATCCTATCCATGGAGTGGACCACTAAGCGCTTGATCTTCAAGATAATCTCACATATCGAGAATACCCGTTCGTATCCTCGATCAAGCCGAGCGTACCACTCGGCGGCATAATATCAAGTTTCTCAAGGTTCAATGGTCACACCATTCCGAGAAGGAAGCTACTTGGGAAAGGGAGGATCGATTCGACTTGAGTACCCGCCTTCTTTCCGGAGGAACCTAAATCTCGGGGCGAGATTCTTTTGAGTGGGGTGAGTTGTCACACCTAGCTAGTTCTTGCATTAGAGTGTTGCATCATGTCTATCTTTTCCAATGAAACCTGAAATGGGATTGCGAACTCCCCCCTCTAAAACAAACTAGGGTTTACTAAAAATATTTTCGATGAACCTCAAATGCCCTTCTAAAATGTCCATCATTTTGTCTTGGTTCAGAGCCTCTGCCAAAAGTGATGCACAATTTCCTAGGTCATCCTAAGGTCTTTGAATTAAATCATAGTTATTTGAATTTGGGCATTTAAAATTTATAAAATATTTCAAATGTCCAAATACTCCCAAACTAAAATGTTTCATGTTGGTAATATTCCAACATTGGACCAGAGTAGTTTGGTGAATTTTGGAACTTTTAGGTATTTTAAATAACTCAACAAAGTTGCAGAAAAATAGAAAAAGAAAACAACGAAAGGAAAAGCTTACAGGCGCCACCACGCCCACTAGCCAGCCCCCACTGGCCGCCCAGCCCAAAGACTGCGCCAATGAGCTGCTTGTCGACCAGGCAGGCAGGCAGTGCTCGACAGCGAGCACCGCATGGGTGCACGCACCTGCTCGCCGCCTCGCCACCTCCCTCGTCTTGCCACGCGAGGATCGCTCCTCGCTCTCTCCCGCACCCCGGACACCCCTCTCCTCTCCAATTCGTCCCCTCGCGCTCCCGGCCATGGCCGACGCCGCCGCCGCGCAGACCGCCCGCCGTAGCCGCGCTCTCCGTCGACCCCACGCCGCCACCGTGTCCAGACGCTCCGCCGCCCTCGACTCCTTCGAGCTAGCCGAGCCCCGAGCGCTCGCGTGCCCCGAAGACGCCGCACCAGCCTCGCCCGAGTCCGCCGCGCAGAGATCCCTTCAGCGCCGTCGCCGCCTCGGCTCGTCCCGACCCGCCGGTGGCCTCTACGTGAGCTCGTGAGCTCAGCTACCTTCCCCTCTCTCTCTCTCACTCCGTGCACCACAGCGAGCACACGAAGATCACCGCCGACGCGCCGTCGCGGACCTCGTCGCCGGCGTGCTCCGGCCATCCTCCGGCCACTTCACCGTGTCCATCGCGTTCACCACGCGCGTTGGAGCTAACGGCACTTCCGCACTTCACCGCACACCCCAGACGAGTTCGACTTCAACCGCACTCGGTGGCCGCCAAAATCGCCGCCGGCGCTAACTCCGCCACCCGACCCCAACGGACTCGCCAAGAGCTGCGGCTCGTCCTCGGCTTCACTCCGTGGCCTCGCGACTCATTTGGTGGCGGAACAGCAAAAACCACTTCCGCCGCCGCGTCGGGCTCGCCGGCAGCTAAACGCCGGCAGGGTTTGACCCTGACTTTGACCACGGGTGGGCCCAGGTTGACCCCCCTGGGTCTATGACATGTGGGCCCTTACGCTAACTAAATCAAATTAGTTAAAACTTAAATTAATTAGTTTAACTACCCAGTGACATGCGGGACCCACTGGTCAGTTTGACCTGACCAGCCCGTTGACCACTGACGTCATCATGACACAATGCTGACGCATTAATTTAAATTACTGGAATTATTTTTACACAGGAAATTCCAGAAAATATTTCAAACTTCAAAAATTCATAGAAATTAATCTGTAACTCCAAATGAAACAAATTATATATGAAAAATGATCAGAAAAATCCAATCTATCCATCTGTACTGGTTTCATGCATGTTTACAGAAGCTAACCCACTGTTTATCATAGAACAAGATATAACACTTTAAATGATCATATATGAGTTTGGAAATTGCATCTTTGGTTCAAAATGCTCCAAACCCATCGATCTTAGTTGCATTAGCCCAAAGCACTCATTTTGCCATGTCTCATTGCATGCATCATATTGTTGCATCTTGTTTGGTAATCTTGTGTATCGGTGTTCTCTGCGGCGTGTTCTCGCCCGAGGAGTACCGTGATAACCCGACGAAGAGCAATACCGTGCACCGACCCGTCGAACAAGCAACCAACCATTTGATCATATCGATAAAATCCCATGTTCTTGCTCCTGCTCTCGTTTCTTGCATTAAGACAACGCGATTCAAAGCTGCGTGTCTTTGCGGTAGTTGAACCCATTTCCTCTGCATGACTGTCATTGCCACAATAACTAGATGAAACCCACTAGCATGTGTAGGAGTTGATTGAGCCATATGATTGTGTTGTTCCTACCTTGCTATGCCTGCTATGCTTAGAGTCGTGTCAGTCCGGTTCATCGGGTGATGGCTAGAGTGAAATGATCGAGTCGGATGAGAGTAAGGTGTTGAACACGATTTGGTAAAGGTATCGATGGAAGGCCATGTAGGAGTACATGGTGGGTTGTTTCATTGAGGCCGTCCTTAAACCTCGAGATCTGTATGTGTGATTTAAGATTCAGCTACTACCATGCATTGGGCCGAAACCAATGGACCCTCTCGACTTCTTATTCACCCTAGTCTTCGTCCGGGAGTTGCAAGTAGTTTCGGTGTTTGTAGCCTCTTGGAGGCCGTGGACATTGTTGACCGTAGGGGTGGGCTGTGATGCGGTAGGTACGTGGCCGGGTGTACCGGATGCCCGTTTGGTATTTCGGGAACCTTGTTCACATCGTTTGGGGCTGTGAGCGAGACTTCGGCCGGAACTCCTCATAGATGGAACCCAAATAGGCGATAAACCTGGACTAGAGGCTTAGGTGTCTAGGTAGGTCATGGCCGACACCCACGTTGGGCTTCCGCTTGAAGGTTGTCGAGTACATGTTGTGTAAACGGCGATAAGTGGTGAGAGCGTGTATGAAGAAGTACACCCCTGCAGGGTTAACATCATCTATTCGAATAGCCGCATCCGCGGTAAAGGACTACTTGGTTGCCTATACAGTTCATAGACAAGTAAATGGATACTACTAAAAGCCTCAAGATAAGTGTGAGTGCCGAGGATGGCTCTTCCGTAGGAAGACGGGGGTGGATCCTCGGTGGTGTATTGAAGTGATGAGTAGTGGACTCGAGTGCGCAAAACTATTTCAAGATGGTGTCTCGTAGGATAGCTTAGCCATGAGTCAAAGCTGGCTTGCTGCAATAACCCCACCAACCCTTCTTGATAATATGCATGTATGTAGGGTCTGATGTAAGTCTTGCTGAGTACCTTTGTACTCATGTTGCTTTAATTTACATTTTTCAGAAGATGCCACAAACCCTTCCGACGGGTTCTTCGTAGCGTTGACATCGATGAGTAGACTAAGGCCCGGTGGTGATCTGAGCAAGTGAAGGACCATGTAGTATAGCTAGGCTTACCCAAGCCTCTTTTATTTTACTAGTTATGCGTACTCGGACAAAACACTTCACTGTGGCTTGTATGCTTGTATGACTTGTATGTGGGTCGTGTGACCCGTACTTGTGTGTATGCTATGTATGGCTCTCTCGAGCCTTTAAATAAAATACTTGTGTCGAGAGTCATGTTGTGATGCCTTGTTGTATTTGCACATATCGAGCATATTGTGTGTATGATTGAAATGCTTGGTATGTGTGGGATCGACTATCTAGTTGTTTATCTTTAGTAGCCTCTCTTACCGGAAATGTCTCCTAGTGTCTCCACCGAGCCATGGTAGCTTGCTCTTGCTCCGGAACACTTAGGCTGGCGGCATGTGTCCTTCTTCGTTCACGTGTTCATCCCTTCGGGAAATGTCACGCATTGAGTACCGGAGTCTGTTAGCCCGCCTTCTGCCCGGTTTATCGGAGTCTGCTAGCCCAAATGCTACAGCCCGAACTTACTTGCGATGACCGACACGTTCGATCTTTGGGTCATGGATGCTGTCCTGTAAGTCTGTGCCACTTTGGGTTCACGACTAGTCATGTCGGCCGGGCTCCTTATCATATGGATGCTAGCGACACTATCATATCGTGTGCCAAAAGGCTAAGCGGTCCCGGGCCAAGGTAAGGTGGCACCGTTGGGATACCGTGCGTGAGGCCGCAAAGTGATATGATGTGTTCTGAGCTAGATCGATGTGACATTGAGTCGGGTCTGACAGCGTTGGCATCGAGCGGATGCTGTAGGTTCTCCAAGCCAAACCGGTCGATGTTGAGTCTAGAAATGCTTTAGTTATATGTAGGGGAATTGATTGTGGGATGGTACGTAAGGCTCTTTTTACTCCTTTATCTCATGATATTACGATCCGAGTCATCCATTCTTCCATCGGGGTTAAGGATTAGGATCTCTTCTCTCTACTAGGCTCACGAGTTACTAATCGGTAGTACCTTGTAGGTTTGATGGTTACAAGCCTGGTTCGTTTTACTATCTGTTATGTTACTATTTGGACCCGAACCTTGATATGAAATTGTTGAGTGGCTATGAAATTCTTGTATAATGTCTCAAATCCTTTTGAGCATTCTGATCGTTATCTTGTCCAAATTCTGCGAATTTCTAATGTCTTTGCATTATGGTTATGCTTCAGATGGCCACTAGTGACCAAAATCAAGTGGTTAAATCGACCGGATGCATTGGTGTGACCGGTCATACAGCCATGCTAGTTCGGGTTATGATCGAAGCGGGATACCGTTGGTACCCGAATACGATTGAAGAGCGATGTCGAGACTTTAATCAAAGCCGATATCTTTGCCTTTGTCGGTGTTTCCCTCTTATCCTGGTTCCACCGAGGCTCTTCACAGCTCCTATGGGCTTGGTGTTACTATTGATATGGCGGTACAAGATGTCGCTTACTCCATGATGACCATCATGCGAGTCAGATCGGGCTGCTCCGCAACACCGAATTCGGTATATGCGGGTTCACTTCTGGGCGTTTGGTTATCTTGAGCCATCTATCTATGCCGATTCGGTCAGGAGGACTCACTAACCCGTACTACCGCCGAGCTGCTCGAGGACAAGGACCGAGAGAGTCGGGCCTTGAGGATGGAGCTCTTCAACGCCCGTGCTGATCACTGGGCCACCTTGACTCGTTTTGCACCGGCTGTTCAAGCTGGTTATATGGATATGAGAGACTTGTATCCTGTCAGGTCTGCTCTGCCGGACATGATGGACTGGCGTGATGTGGGGGGCATCACCCCACCTCGTGGTCCTCGCAGGCCACCGTTCGTTGGTCCAAGACCTCACCCTTGCCCTTATGGTCCACAGGCTCCTCAGGACCGCCTGTTTAGGACGATCACGTTGAACTCCCGTGCTACGGAGGAGACTTCTATGAGAACTACTACGGAGGCGTCGAGTTAGTAGTAGTCCCACTAGTATTGTAATAGTTGTATTTCCACCGTCCTGCGTGACTCGTGGAATATGACTTAGTGTGTACTAATTCCGGAGGTGTAAGAAAAATAATGTATAGGAGCTTGGTATGCTTCCGACGAGATGTAACCTTCCTTTCACCGTAGTAGTACTTTGTTGGTATTGTACTAAACCTTGTATGGTGTGTATGACAATGGAATAAAGAAGCAGTTTCTGTATCTACCATGTCATACGGATGATCATCTCGCATTCCGAGTTATCCATTACATTCCGCATTTCTATGTCAGAATCTTGCCATCCTGGACTAAATCCTTGTCTTGTTTTCCTAGGATGGTTAACACCCGCAATAACCCTGCTCCGCCAGAGCAGGCCGAAGGCAGCGGAGTTGGAGAAGCGAACCTGCCTCACCCTCCATCTCTGGCCGAAGTTATGCTGGAGGCCGAGAGAAACAAACGGGAGACCAATCGTTTGTTGGAGCGTATCGAACAGAACACAGCCCATCATCAGAGAAATAACTTGGTGTCGCTCAGTGACTTCATCAAGTTACACCCACCTACCTTTCACCATTCCGTCGAGCCTCTCGACGCTGATGGCAACCCGCGGCATTACTCACAAGCTGCGTTAGATCGGTAGTGAGGTCGACAAGGTCACCTTTGCTGCATATCATCTTGAAGGCCCCGATCTCGGTGGGAGAACTATATGGCTATGCGCCCGATTGGCCATGTCACTACTTGGGCAGAATTCAGCGAGGCTTTCCGTGAACATCACATTCGGAGGGTCTCATGGATCGTGAGCGTGAGGAGTTCTGCAGTTTCACCCAAGGTCGTCTCTCCGTGGGCGCCTCTGAGAGAGTTCGGTAATCTCGCACGCTATGCAATCAAGAGGTCTCCACCGACGCCAAGAAGCAGGCAAGGTTCCGCAAGGAGTTAGCCCGAACCGCCGAGATCTCCGTCGCATGAGTGCACTTCTTTCGAAGCTTGTTAACAAAGCCATCAGCTGGCAAACTGGTCGACCGATTTGAAGCAACACGCAAGCATGGCCGTGATATGGGTTCCTCATCCGGTCTTTGGACCACGAAGCGCCGTGTGTGGGTGCCTAATCTTGCCTCGCCACCCAGATTCACACGAGGCCATCCTTCCAGCGCCTCGCCCGGTTCACGGTATGCACCGGCTAAGCCCTATGGTGGGCCTACCAACAATGTTCTCTCTGCGCCAGCCCGTGACATGCTTCAAATGTGGTGAATCAGGCCACTACATGCGCGATTGTCCTCAGACCAACCCCAACCCACTGCAAAAGCTGTTGGCCGTGGCAAGCCGCGGGGAAGGTGTTCTATGCCAAGCCGGCCACCCTTGCACGTGGCCATGTTAATTGTGTCTCGGTGAAGAGGCCCAAGAAGATCCCAACGTCGTGCTCGATGCGCTTCTTGTTAATTGCCACCGGCATCCGTTCTTTTCGATCTTGGAGCATCTCATTCATTCATATCCGAAAACTATGCTCGTTTTCATAACATTGCATTACGTGACATGCCTTCCACCATGGAAATTTCTACTCCGGGTTCTAGATGGCAAACCTCTAGAGTAAGCCATGGAAATGAAATTGGTCGACAGACTTGTTTTCCTTGCATCGTTGATAGCCCTCAAATCCTCGGATATAAATATCATCTTGGGTATGGTGGATGTCACCCATCATGCCAAGATTGATTGTTTCTCTAGGACTGTTCAACTTACGCACCCCTCGGGAAAGATAGTCAATGTCTTGACCCGAATATCCAAGCGCCAACTATATTCTCTTAATGCCAGTCCATTGCCAGACCTCGAAGACGTTCCGGTAGTCCGTGACTTTCCGGATGTCTTTCCAGAAGAATTGCCAGGTGTCCCACCTGACAGAGATGTTGAATTTGTGATAGACCTCATTCCAGGAACTGTCCCAATTTCTAGAAGACCCTATAAGATGGCACCCTTAGAACTAGCCGAACTTAAGAAACAACTCGATGAGGCCTTGAAAAAGGGTTTCATTCGTCCTAGTTCATCTCCTTGGGCTTGCCCCGTCCTCTTCGTCAAGAAGAAGGATGGTACGGATCGGATGGTTGTAGATTATCGACCCGTCAACTTGGTCACAATTAAGAACAAGTATCCGCTCCCCAGGATCAACGATCTGTATGATCAGCTCGCAGGATCCTTGTTGCTTAGTGCTTGCTGCAACTCCACCTCATTACCACTTCCTACCCATAAGCTTAAATAGTCTTGATCTCACGGGTTTTGAGATTGCAGAGTCCTCGTGACTCACCAGATACTATCACAGCGATTGCAGTGCCGATGATACGGTCACGGTGATGCAACCGAGCTCAGATGGGAGCTCGACGAAGATCTTGGTCGTTGCTATGTTTCGTTTCATGTTGATCAGTAGTGGAGCCCAGTTGGGACGATCGGGGATCTAGTAGTTGGATTATCTTCTTTTCTTTTGGCTTTGTCCGTAGTCGGACTATGCGTGTGCTCTGAATGATCTATGAATTATATGTTCATTGTGTGAAGTGGCGATTGTAAGCCAACTCTTTATCCCATTCTTGTTCATTACATGGGATTGTGTGAAGATGACCCTTCTTGCGACAAAACCACCATGCGGTTATGCCTCTAAGTCGTGCTTCGACACGTGGGAGATATAGCCGCATCGTGGGTGTTACATAACCTTGTCATAGCTCTTGCACGCACTCTTCTCATCGGTCCACTTGGTGCTTGGAGAGTTGGTATCGTGTCCATAGGGATGACCGTAGGGTGCTCCCCAACACACACATTTGCAGATCAAGCTAGATACGCACAAGATCCAACTAGATTACTCTATCACTTGTACTGAAAATCCTCGTACGAGTCTTGATTTAAACATACAAGAGGAGCAGGGTGTCATCTCTAAGACAAAAGGTGTGATCTTGGGTACGTAATTAAATCCCTGGTGTGAATCCCGTCCTAGATCCTCATCGTATGCCTCGCTGCACAAATACCCCGAATCATGAGTATTGCTGTGAAATCCCCGCGACAGACAGATTGTACATGTGCACTCAAACTTTAAATATGAATGAACCAACGCGAGTTCCTTAAAAAAAGTGCAAATGTCTGCCCATACTCAAAACTAAATTTCGAATGACCTCATGGCTTACGTGTAATTTCCTTGCTGTTCGTGGGCAAAGGTGGCCAAATGGGCCGGTCCTGGCATGGTGGCCCAATAGCCTGCTGCCTGACACGACATGTTTATAATCAAGTTGTGCCGGCACGTGGCCCGTCTAGTGCCGTGCCTCGGCCGTGAGGCTCGGTACGAGTGCCGGCACGACACAACCCGTTTATTATATATATATATATATATATATATATATATATATATATATATATATATATATATATATATATATTAGCTTCCAAAACAGCCCAAAAAGGCTAGCTAAACATGTCGGTGGACCGGACGGTTTACTTGTTGTGCCGTGCCTTTTTTGAGGGAGTATGCCATGAGGAGAGCTCCTATATGCTGCATTTTGCGGCGAGCAGCTCACGCGACACACAGGAGGTGCGCGACTGGGCTGGCCCATTCGCTGTCTCGCGCGGAAGGTAGAATTCGCAAAAAAGGATTAGGCTACCGACAGGACTCGAACCGGCGACCTGCTACATATATGCGTTACGGGCTAGCCACCACGTCATGTGAGTTACTTTGAAGCATTGGCAGCACCACACTTAAAGAAAGGGCCAGCAACGGTGAAAATAAAAAACCAGTCCGCCAAATACCAAAAAATAAAACTTGCGGGAAAAGGATCCTACTGAAGTCCTCCCGCCAGAGAAGCGAGTACCTAACCATTGTAGTAACTGAGGCTTAGTATGTACAATGGCAGCCCGGAGTATTTGAACTATAATCCACGGTACATTAAAACTTGTTTTAAAATTTGAAGCATAATTTTATAAAAAAGAAACACTTTTTGAAACGCAAACAATATTAGGGGACTCAATTTTTTTTTTAAAAAAAAGGAACAAAAAATTGAATACTTGTCATAAACACAAAACGTATTTTGAAAACAATAACAAAATTGGGAAACTGAACATTTTTCAAAATTAAATTATTTTTACAAGAATTGAGCATTTTTTGAACTTGGGAAATGGATTTCCAAAACTTGATTTTTCTAAAAATTGTGAACAAATTTCCAAAACTGTAGTATTTTTTGGAATATGTGAACAAATTTCGGAAACAAGAACTTTTTTTTAATTAGTGAAAAAAAATTAAACATGTGGACAATTTTTGAATTTGTGAACAAATTTTGAAACATGAACATTTTTTGAAAACAATTTTTTTTGAATTTCCCAAATATTTTTTGGAAACTTGAACATTTTTGGAATTTGTGAACAATTTTTTGAAGCATGAACGATTTTTGAATCCTGAGAATAAATTTGGAAGCGCGGACTATTTTTTGAAGCACGAACATTTTTTGAATCTTGAGAACAAATTTTGAAATGAAGAACAATTTTGAAAAATCTTGAACAACTTTGAAAACGCGAACAATTTTTGAAAGCACGAACATTTTTTGTTTCTTGAGAACATATTTTGAAATGGAGAACAATTTTGAAAAACTCCAAACAAATTTGGAAGCGCAAACATTTTTGAGAAACGCTATTTTTGAGAAAAAACCGTGAAGGTTGTATGAAACAGCGAACACTTTTAGAAATTGTGAACAAAATTTGTACAAACTCATTCGAATGATGCAAACAATTTTGGGAAATGGGGACATTTTTGTAAAATCTCCCAAAACCATAATATTTTTCAAATTCGAAAACAAATTTTGGATAATCAAACATTTTTTTAAACTGGGAACATTTTTTGAAACTCCCGAACAAAACTTGAACACATGAACAGTTTTTAAAACTTGCGTACATTTTTTCGAACTCCCGAACAAAAATTGAAGCATGAGCATTTTTTTACAATTTGCGAACAATTCTTTAAATGGAAACATTTATGGAAACTCGCAAAAAATGGGAGCATGAACATCTTATTGAATTTGGTGAAGAAATTTTGAAATTGGAAGATTTTTTGAAGCTCCCCAAAATAATTTGAAACATGAACAAAAGAAAAATAAAAAGAGAAGAAAAAGGAATTGAAAGATGAAATAAAGAAACAGAAAAACGAAGAAAGAAAAAAAAAGAAAAAAAACAACAAAGAAAAAGCAAACAGAAAAAACCAGTGAGAACCCGGTTCAAAAACCTTCTAGAAGGTTCCCAATACTGTTCAGGAACCCTCCAGAAGGTTCCCAAAACCGGGACGCTGTAGCGCCTGGGCTATCTCCTAAATGGGCCGGCCCATCGTGATCGCTAGTCGCTCGTCTATGTGTGCGAAGCCTCGACAACTCGACGCAGCGAGTGTACAATAGGATTTTCCTGGCATGAGTGCTGGCCCGTATATTAGGCGTGCCTTGATGGGCCGTGCCGTGCCTGGCCGGCTTATGCCAGGCCGTGCCGGGCCGGCCCATCTGGCCAGGTCTGTTCGCCGTGTCCTTCCTCCTTTTTCTTTTTCTTTCAGGTGCGCTGGCCTGTTCTGTTTCGCTGCTCAAGTCGGTGGCGCCGCAAAGCCTCTCGCCTCGAAGGGTTTCTTCCTCCGCCTCGCCGTCCGCGCGCTGTTCCCCACTACCGTCCGCGCGAAGCGAGACAAGGCGGCGGCGAAGAGAGCCACCCCTCCTCAGAGGATGATCACCACGGCTGCGCCAGAGGGCGTCGCGCAGTCACCTGCCGCGACCAAGGGGCCCAAAGGAGAGGCGGAGAGGAAACAGAGCGACGCACAGGGAAGAGGAGGAAACGGCGGTGGTGGTGGTGGTGGCGGCGGCGGCGGTGCAGATGGCGGGGGTGGAGGTAGAGGGAAGAAGCGGAAGAACAAGGGAGGTGCCTTCATCTACGGAAACTACAGGAACTACTACGGCTACCGAGTGAGTTGAACCGCACTTCTCCCCTCCACTCTGTGGCCTCTCTCTAACAAACGGTGAATCGTCATTGTGTTGTGCATGCCGTGTAGTTATTTGGTGAAATGATTTGCTGGAGATTGCTATGTTCCTGGGACTGGGATGGTTTATACGGACTAGGATTCTTAGCTGAAAGCGGTGGAGCTTTTGCGACGCGCCCTAACTATTTGATGAAATGCGCTAATAGGTTCCTGCGTTGATTTGTGTCTCAGAGCTTGCAGAACTTGAGTTTTGCAACGAGGGCCCGTGGTTCCTTTTTTTTTTGTATTGAATGGAAACTGGAGTGAGATGAATATACTTGTTTTGTTTGATTCTAGTTTGTGGTAGGCCAGCATAGACGTTATCTGTTGGGTATTTTGGTGTTAAATTGCCGCTTTTACGCCATAGCATTAGTTCATCATTTCATTGGTTTAGACAATCCAACCATTGTGGTACTGTGTGTGACATGGCTGTCGAATTTCAGGGGCACAGCAATCACCACTGCTTTGGGCCTTTGACCCCATATTGGACATGTAGTATAATTTCTGATTAATAAATGCCCCAAGGTGTTACTGTAATGGCTATTGACAGAGGAGTAAGCAAGCATGGAGCCTAATTGTACGTACTTGTTTTCACAGATCTGCTTATGCTAAATTCACCTGTACAAAGGAGGTAGATAGACGGATAGAGGGTCTATTCATTAGATTGGACATTTAATTGTTCTATGCTGGACATGATAGCTCACTTAATACGATAAAAAGGCACTCGATGGCTGGATCAACCAACCTTAGCTGATAACTTCAATCTTTTGATGTTCAACAGATTGATCGTAACGTTGGTGAAGATCCCCGCCTTGAGATATTCAAGAAGGAGTGGTTTGCAGGCAAGGATTGTCTTGATATTGGATGCAACCAAGGTTTGGTCACAATTGGTATAGGTAATGTTCTGGGGATAATAATTTTGTTCTGTTTTGTTTGGTTAATCCGGTCTTATTCACATGTCTTTCAACTTCAATGTTATAGCTTCTGTTCTTGAATTACCAGACTGCTGTTACTGTGCAGTTACATTGTTTTAGTTTCTATTGTTGAATATGAAAGTCTTATCCATATTAACATAAGCATTATTTCACTAATTATTGTAAATATTCTTTGATTTATTGATATGGTTATGTTAGGATAATTTTATTCGAGTATGTGCCATCTATTGTAGGTTGCCACTTGTAATACAGTTGAGACTACCCTATATAAACATGTCAGCTACCTTTGTTAACTTATTATTATTATGGTCTGCAATAGCATAGTTCCATTTGACAACCCTTGACCATATAAGAACCGAATGCCAATTAGCTGTCGCTGGTTTTCTGCTTCATTATTCTATGCAGTGATTAGTGGCTCTTCCGACATTCATTTGTTAGAAACCAATACATCACGGTGACATGTACAAAAAAAATTGGGCAGATGCCACAATTGCAAGAGAGAGATATACTGTACAATGTTTTTCTCTAAATAAATTTCCTGTCAAACACAGTTTCTCATCTCTAATTTTCTTTACCTTGTGCAGCGATGAAGTTTGAATGTCGAAGCATCCTTGGAGTTGACATCGATAAAGGTTTAAACTGTTATTAAATATTTAATGAAGTAATATTGTAAATTTGTAATATAGATTTCATACTGTTTGTTTTTAGTGCATGAAGTACCTGGTAGCTGGAATCTTTCAAAAAAACAATCTGAATATCTGATTGATGCTTGTCTCTCAGCAGCCTTTATGTACATTTTGTGTTTATATATATATAATGTTGTGCGCTGAGAGCATTAATGCTCATTTCTGAACAATATTAAATGCCAATAAGAAAATCTAGTCCTGTTTGACCGGTTATTGCATATCCCAGCTCAGTGTTGTTAGTAGTTCGTAATTATTGTATCAACACAATGCTTGTGAGGCATGTTGTGGTTGCAAGTCTAAAGAAGTAGAATTTGGTGGGACATTTTTTTTAATGGCATAACATCCTTGCTGATGCCCACACCTTCCTGTTCACAAATTTGATGTTTCTCTATTGATAACTGAACCTATCTTGAAATTAGGAAATTCTGTATGAGATTTATAATTTTAATTTGTTCTTTAGCAGAATGTGCATTTATGACAGTCAAACTTGGATAATTTTCTGACGTTGGATGCATGGTTCGTAATTAAGTAATAGTATTTGACAGATTACCAATAAATATCATCAACCATAATTGAATAGTCCCTTGTAGTTACGTAATGTTTGTGTGTTCTTGGCTTGCCCAATGTAGTATGGTTGGCTGTGTTGGGTTTGTCAAATGAAACTGATTCTGATATTAACCTTGTAGGTTTGATTGACCTTGCTAACTGGAATTTAAGAAGGATATCTCGAACAGGCAACATGGCTCCAGAAAGTGCCAATGTTCATAACTCGTCAGACTCCACAACTCAGAGCTGTCCAGAAGAAGTGGTATCTGAAATACCAAATGGAAATATTTCTAAGCACGAACAACCTGATCTTTTTGAAATTGTCTCTTTTCGGTCTGAAAATTTTGTACAGAGCAAACACAAATATGCAGAACAGTATGACACCATCATGTGGTAAGTTGCAAATTTACAAGCGTGACATGTCAGAGATTTTTTGGTTTATTTCTGTTAGTCATTATCCAAATTGAATGTCATCTTGATTGGTTGTGCTTTTGTTCTCTTGCAGTTTGAGCGTGACCAAATGGATCCACCTGAACTGGGGTGATGATGGCATAATCACTTTGTTTTTGAAGATATGGAGTCTTCTAAGACCGGTATCTAATTCTCTTTTGCTGTCCCTATATTGGATCTCTGTGGTAAGAGGAAAAACTAACAATACCTTGTCTTCTTTCCGCTGACTTCTCTTGTTTTGCAGGGAGGGATTTTTATCATGGAGCCTCAACCTTGGACCTCGTATAGGAAAAACAGATTAGTGTCAGAGGTAATTTCTGATTGTGAGACTGATGAATGATGCTACATGATTTGTTTTTAGCTTGAGATGATAGTTTCAATTTTAAAGCTCTAACTCTGTTTGTGAAGGCCTGAAGGGTAGCCATGAGTATGTTGCATTGAGCTGTTCTTTTGGTCCCTTGCTGGTTTCAAAGCTAGATGTACTCCTTGGTTTCAATTGCTTCCTGGTCTTTCATCATTTAGTGTTTTTCTTTCTGAAAAAGTCTTTCGTCATTTTCGTTGGTGTCTTGCTCTCGCCCAACCTGCTTTTGTTTCCCCTGATCACACAATCTTATGCATCTTAGTAACAAAAATCCTGATCCATCGATGAAACAATTATTTCTTCTCAATCTTTGATGGGGTGAAGTTAACTCATATCGCCCTGTCCTTTTTTTCTGGTGGATTTCAGTTTGCCAAAGAAAACTTCAAATATATCTGTATATACCCTGAGAAATTCCGGGAGGTACTTCTGGATAAGGTGGGTTCTATACCGGCAACTAATGCTATATGTTCTTTTCCAGTTCCCTGCAGCAGAATCGTTGTAAACCATGCAGTTGTGCTTGCAGATAGGATTCAGGTCAGCAGAGGTAATTACCAACAGATTGGTCGGATCCGTCGCTGGTTTTGACCGCCCAATTGAAGTTTACTACAAATGATGGAAAATGGGATTAACGCCTGCCTCTTGCTCAGAGGCTCATGTGGTGCTTCGGGTGCATAAGTTCGGTGCTGTGGGATTCGTCGTGCTTCACCGGTGCCTTCTTTTGGTACAAATATGATGATCAAGGTTTTCACATAACGCTGGATTAGCAGTTTGTGAAAGTGTCATTTTCAACAAGCGCCCAAGGAATGATATGGATAGGGTGGTGGTGGTATTAGGTAGTTTTCGATATTTTGCCAGAGTCTAATCGTTTTGTATAGATGAATTTTAGATGGCAGAGAAAACCTTCCAGTGATATAAGATTTCGCTTCATATGAACAGGCTAGTTTTGTCGCGCTCTTACAATTGCAACTGCTTTATCGTATGTATAAACCGGCAAATCTTGGTTCGATTAGATCAGCTTTCAGACACTATACTTGTTACTTTGCTCAGCCCTGGAGCAGCATCGCCAATGTCTCAGTCCCTTGCAGCTCAAGCTGCACCTGAGCCCACTCCAGGAACACTTTGAAGAAAAAGCCAATGACCAGTCACCGTCCGAATATGCAACCACATTCCAAAAGCTCCAAGGATCTTCCAAAAATAAAAAAGAAGCCCAAAGGAAGGCACAGCACAGCAGAGGTGCAACCATCTCCACCCTCTTCCCTGCCCCAAGTCAAGCAAGGAATCCATTCTTCCCTCTCAACTTGCCTTATATTGCCAGCTCGATCGCACCGTGCTGCTATGCATGAGCTGCGCTCGAACAATGGTGTGCATGGGCGTCGCCGAGTGCCAGCACGTCCACCGAACGGCGCTGGACTACTTCCTCGCTGTGCTCATCGTCGTCGCGGCCGTCGTGGCGGTGAGGCTGCTCATCTGTGCCCTGGTGCGGTGCCTCAAGGACGGCTGCGTGGCGCACCACCGCCACCACCACAGCCCGGCGACCACCGACACCGACGAGGACATGGAGGTCTGGGCCGGCACGGAGCTGGATATCCATAGGCATGCTGATCGGCATGTCCAGCAGGATCGTCGGCCGGAAGCCGTCGAGGTGGTGGTCCAACCGCAGTCCTAGCATGCTGGCTACTTATAAACTTACTAGCAAAAATGCCCGTGCGTTGCAACGGGAGAAAAATATATTGTTCCATGTTATCTGGTGTGTCCGTGCGTTATCATGAAAGCACACTCTCATATGTGAAGCCATCAAGATTTGTCCTAACCAAAAACTGAATTATCCATTTGTTAAAGTATCATACATGCACAATACGTGCATTTGCCTATATAAAGAGATGCATAGTTGAATGACCATACATTTGCTATGGTGGAAAAAAAAATCAACTGATTGCAACTTTTTCATTTCTCAATTAAACCTAGGCACCTTTGACCACCCTGAACTCTCTTGTCACCCAAACAACATAACAATATTATGATATACAGAGTATTAATTTTGCTCACATATTTTATTGTCATAACTGATTGACATCGGAGGCCTCCAATTATGTGACTCCTTGTGATAAGGTAGTGCACTTCTGTGCTCGCAGGAAGCCTGTACTTGCATTGCACACACGCATATGTGGCTCCTTGTGATAAGGTAGTGCACTTCTACGCTCGCGGGTAGCCTATACTTGCATTGCACACACGCACACCAATTTAAGCTTAGCTAGATCCAGCGCAGGAAACATTGTATTGACCAAAATTGGTTAAAGCTTGTACTCGTTGTAGTGGCCCAGCGTAGTACCATCGAACATGATAGAGAGCAACAGATCAAGCAGTAGTTGCCTGAGACGTTAAGGTCATCTGTCTTCAGTCCGGATCCATCTCTTGAAGCCCACTTTGACTCTGCCTCCATCCTCGTCGCACCCAAGGTGACCACCGCAGGTGGCCAGTCGCGCTCCAACTGCCACATAGCGCCATCTGCTGCCAGGGGCGGCGTGCATGCCGTCCGAGTTTGCTAGGTCATGTTTTATAGCCCGATTGCCTTTCATATTTCTTTTCTCTTGTCACCTCAAGTTTGTTTGGCAGCCCACAACATGTATGTATATAGAAGATTCATTAGCCTCGCTTTCCTTCCTTAATCCTCTGTTATGATCTTTGGGACGACTTCCTGATACTCGAGAAATTTAAATGCCTATATGAATTGGGTAGGTTGAACTTAGGAAAGCGAGGTGGGACTATTTAAGAAAAGAATCAACCTTCCTTGAAACAAATAATAAAAGCTAGCTAGGTTGGCTCAGCCGTTGTGTCGTGCGTTTGGTTTTGGGTTCGAATCCTCTCACCAACCTGTGTATTTTTGCTTCAAAAAAGAAGGATAGGTGGGCCTGATTGATTGGGCCGTAGCGCATGTGCAGGCTGGTATGGCTTGGCACGGACGAAACGATGGTGGACGGAGGAAACTAATAACGTACGATATTTAGGAGACGTATATTATGACACATGAATAGTACCACCTTGGATGTAGAAAATAATATAGGTGTAAAAACTAAAAGCGTATTATTACATGAGAAGAAAGCGCATTGTGACGGTGAACCCGGAGACCCAATCCGTGCTTTATTATTAGGGAGAGATTGTACTGTTCGTATTCGTTAAGCTTGCTTGCTCCATCCAAGTTAGTTAGTTTCGCTACACGTAGTTTGAAGTTTGAACACTTCATAATCAAGTTACGAATGGCAGCTATAGAGCGCGAGACTGAAGGCATTGATTATTGCAATATTTGATCTCAGCCTTGTTTGTATCAGCAAATATATATCTTCTATGGATTTTGAAATAATAATCAAAATTGAGATTTAGTATCACGCATGTTTGTGAATATCAATTTACTAACACCTTTTTGAGAAAAAATCAATTTACTAACAAAGATTCTCACATTTGTATGATAAGATAAGGGATCGACTAGAAACCAGTCGACTGCAAATTTAATTTTAGTAAGTCGATTCGTTTCCAGCCGTTCCAGCCGTCCAATGAAAAATGAACGGCCAGATGCGCGTCTTCAACCTTCAAGCCACAGTCTTCTTCGCTTGAACCACCGGCCTAACCATCTGCTATCACGCCCCTCCCCCTCCCCAACTGTCGCCCACCGCCATGCTGCTCCCCCCCTCCCCCCCCACACACACCACTCTAACCCCTGCACCCCACCCCTAAGAGCATCTCTAACAGACCCCGTAAAAAGCCACGAACTGCAAAATAACCGCCAAAATGCGGGTCGGCGCGGAAAAAGCTGCCCGACCAGACTCCGCAAACGCGTCTGACCCGTAAATATTTTTAAGGGGCGCGGCAAAATCTCGGCCCCAACCCGCGAATACGCAGGTTTCCGCCTCGCCCCTACGGTGCCCCTGTATCCCAGGAAATCGGTTGGCGGTAGGGACATTTCAGCCCGCGCCCTTTTCCCACCTCCTTCCGCCGCCGCCCGCCATTTGTTCCGCCAGTCCGCCGCCGGCGATTCCGGCTAAATCTACGGGCAGAATCGCGCCTCGGGGGCGTCGCCACCCTCTTCCACCGATAAGCTGCACCGCCCTCCCCCCCCGATCCGGTGACACGACCGCCCCTGGTCGCCGTCGCTGCTGGGGATTGACCGCCCCCGAGCCACCCCTAGTCGCCGTTGCCGCCCGGGATCGCCCGCCCCCCGAACCGCCGGAGAGCCACTGCCCACGAGCAACCAGTGAGTGTTTACTTGTGCTCTGTGCCGAGCGCTATGCATAATTGGTTGACGCGACGTGCGATTTTTGTTCATGTAGATGGAATTGAGCCCGTGTGAGAAGTTTTTGCTCGACGATTCGTCTGATTCGAACGACTCGGATGTTGAGACGCTGCTTGCAAACTATCGGCAGCAGACGTTGGTGATGGCCCTTGCCGTGAAGGAGAACAAACATGAGAACCGAAAGAGGCGGCGAGGATCGACCATCGGCCGTCTTTGCATTCCTCGAAATCGCCATCTCGGGAACGAGATGTTGATGCAAGACTACTTCACGGAGAATCCAACATATCCGCTGCACCTCTTCCGGAGAAGGTACCGAATGCGCCGATCTTGAAGGAAATATGCCCTAGAGGCAATAATAAAGTTATTATTTATTTCCTTATTTCATGATAAATGTTTATCATTCATGCTAGAATTGTATTAACCGGAAACATAATACATGTGTGAATGCATAGACAAACAGAGTGTCACTAGTATGCCTCTACTAGACTAGCTTGTTAATCAAAGATGGTTATGTTTCCTAACCATGAACAAAGGGTTGTTATTTGATTAGCAAGGTCACATCATTAGTTGAATGATCGATTGACATGACCCATTCCATTAGCTTAGCACACGATCGTTTAGTATGTTGCTCTTGCTTTTATCCATGACTTATACATGTTCCTATAACTATGAGATTATGCAACTCCGTTTACGGAGGAACACTTTGGTACTACCAAACGTCACAACGAATCGGGTGATTATAAAGGAGTACTGGTGTCTCCAAAGGTAGATGTTGGGTTGGCGTATTCGAGATTAGGTTTTGTCACTCCGATTGTCGGAGAGGTATCTCTGGGCCCTCTCGGTAATGCACATCACTTAAGCCTTGCAAGCATTACAACTAATGAGTTAGCTGTGAGATGATGTATTACGGAACGAGTAAAGAGACTTGCCGTAACGAGATTGAACTAGGTATTGGATACCGACGATCGAATCTCGGGCAAGTAACATACCGATGACAAAGGAACAACGTATGTTGTTATGCGGTCGACCGATAAAGATCTTCGTAGAATATGTAGGAACCAATATGGGCATCCAGGTCCGCTATTGGTTATTGACCGAGACGTGTCTCGGTCATGTCTACATTGTTCTCGAACCGTAGGGTCCGCACGCTTAAGGTTTCGATGGCGGTTATATTATGAGTTTATGTATTTTGATGTACCGAAGGAGTTCGAGTCCGGATGTGATCACGGACATGACGAGGAGTCTCGAAATGGTCGAGACATAAAGATTGATATATTGGACGGCTATATTCGGACACCGGAAAGGTTAGGAAGTTTCGGAGAAAACGGAGTGGGAGGGTTACCGAACCCCGGGAAGTTATGGGCCTTAGTGGGCCAAGAGGGGAGAGAGAGGGCCGCACGGGGAGGTGGTGGCGCCCCTGTGGGAGTCCGAATAGGACAAGGAGGGGGGCGCCCCTTCCTCTCTCTCTCCTCTCCTTCCTTCCCCTTCCTCCTTCCTAGTTGGACTAGGAAAGGGAGTCCTACTCCCACTAGGAGGAGGACTCCCCCTCCCTGGCGCGCCTCCTAGGGCCGGCCGGCCCTCCCCTTGCTCCTTTATATATACGGGGCGGGGGCACCCTAGAACACACAAGTTGATCCTTGAGATCGTTCCTTAGCAGTGTGCGGTGCCCCCTCCACCATAATCCATCTCGGTCATATCGTGGCGGTGCTTAGGCGAAGCCTGCGTCGGTAGAACATCAAGATCGTCACCACGCCGTCGTCCGACGGAACTCTCCCTCCCCAAGCTCTCTTGGATTGGAGCCGAGGAGCGCCACCGAGCTGTCGTGTGTCAAGAACTTCGAGGCGCCGAGTAACGATCTTTGGGATCGGTTGGATCGCAAGGAGAACGTCGACTACTTCCTCTACGTTGTGATCGCTTCCGCTTTGGTCTACGAGGGTACGTAGATAACACTCTCCCCTCTCGTTGCTATGCATCACCATGATCTTGCGTGTACGTAGGAAAATTTTGAAATTACTACGTTCCCCAATAGTGGTATCAGAGCCAGGGATTTTATGGTTTGATGTTTTGCATGAGTAGAACACAAGTGAGTTGTGGGCGATACAAGTCATACTACCTACCAGCATGTCATACTTTGGTTCAGCGGTATTGTGAGATGAAGCGGCCGGACCGACATTTACGCGTACGCTTACGCGAGACTGGTTTCACCGTTACGAGCACTCGTGCTTAAAGGTGACCGGGCGGGTGTCTGTCTCTCTCACTTTAGTTGAACCGAGTGTGGCTACGCCGGTCCTTGAGAAGGTTAAAGCGAGTCTATTTGTGAAATATCGTTGTGGTTTTGATGCGTGGGTGAGATTGGTTCTTGCTTAAGCCCGTAGCAGCCACGTAAAATTTGCAACAACAAAGTAGAGGACGTCTAACTTGTTTTTGCGGGGCATGTTGTGATGTGATATGGTTAAGGCGTGATGCTATATTTTATTGTATGAGATGATCATGTTTTGTAACCGAAGTTATCGGCAATGGCTGGAGCCATATGGTTGTCGCTTTATTGTATGAAATGCAACGCATCTGTAATTGCTTTACTTTATCACTAAGCGGTAGCGATAGTCGAGAAGCAATAGATGGCGAAACGACAACGATGCTACGATGGAGATCAAGGTGTCGCCGGTGGCGATGGTGATCACGACGGTGCCGGAGATGGAGATCACAAGCACAAGATGATGATGGCCATATCATATCACTTATATTGATTGCATGTGATGTTTATCCTTTATGCATCTTATCTTGCTTTGATTGACGGTAGCATTTTAAGATGATCTCTCACTAAAATTATCAAGTAGTGTTCTCCGAGTATGCACCGTTGCCAAAGTTCGTCGTGTCGAGACACCACGTGATGATCGGGTGTGATAAGCTCTCGTCCATCTACAACGGGTGCAAGCCAGTTTTGCACACGCAGAATACTCAGTTGTACTTGACGAGCCTAGCATATGCAGATATGTCCTCGGAACACGGAGACCGAAAGGTCGGCGTGAATCATATAGTAGATATGATCAACATAAGATGTTCACCATTGAAAACTACTCCATCTCATGTGATGATCGGTTATGGTTTAGTTGATTTGGATCATGTGATCACTTAGATGACTAGAGATGTCTGTCTAAGTGGGAGTTCTTAAGTAATATGATTAATTGAACTTAAATTTATCATGAACTTAGTACTGATAGTATCTTGCTTGTCTATGTTTGTTTGTAGATAGATGGCTCGTCTTTGTTGTTCCGTTGAATTTTAATGCGTTCCTTGAGAAAGCAAAGTTGAAAGATGATGGTAGCAATTACACGGATCGGGTCCGTAATCGAGGATTATCCTCATTGCTGCATGTAAGAGTTACGTCTGGATGCACCGCTAGGTGCAGCCCTCTTCTTGATGTAACCGACGACGTTAAGAACGTCTGGCGAGCAAAGCTGATGGCTACTCTATAGTTTAGTGTGCCATGCTTTACGGCTTAGAACCGGGACTTCAACGACGTTTTGAGCGTCATGGAGCATATGAGATGTTCCAGAGTTGAAGTTGATATTCAACAGAATGCCCGGATTGAGAGATATAAAGTCTCCAATAAGTTCTATAGCTGCAAGATGGAGGAGAATAGTTCGTCGGTGAGCACATACTCGTAATGTCCGGGTATTACAATCACTTGACTCAAGCGGGAGTTAATCTTCCGGATGATTGTGTCATTGATGAATTCTTCAATCACGCCACCAAGCTACAAAGGCTTCGTGATGAACTATAATATGCAAGGGTTAGTAAAGACTATACCGAGCTCTTCGCAATGCTAAAGGCTGCGGAGGTAGAAATCAAGAAGGAGCATCAAGTGTTGATGGTCAATAAGACCACTAGTTTCAAGAAGAAAGGCAAAGGGAAGAAGAAGGGAACTTCAAGAAGAACGGCAAGCAAGTTCTTTGCTCAGAGAAGAAACCCAAGTCTGGACCTAAACCTGAAATCGAGTGCTTCTCTGCAAGCGGTGGTCCTCGAAGCGGAATTGCCCCAAGTATTTGGCGGATAAGAAGGATGGCAAGGTGAACAAAGGTATATGTGATATACATGTTATTGATGTGTACCTTACTAGAGCTCGCAGATAGCACTGGTATTTGATATTGGTTACATTGCTAATATTTGCAACTCAAAGCAGGGACTACGGATTGCGAACACGGCAAAGGGCGAGGTGACGATGCGCGTGGGAAATGGTTCCAAAGTCGATGTGATCGCGGTCGCACGCTACCTCTACATCTACCTTCGGGATTAGTTTTAGACCTAAATAATTGTTATTTGGTGCCTGCGTTGAGCATGAACATTATATCTGGATCTTGTTTGATGCGAGACGGTTATTCATTTAAATCAGAGAATAATGGTTGTTCTATTTATATGAGTAATATCTTTTATGGTCATGCACCCTTGAAGAGTGGTCTATTTTTGATGAATCTCGATAGTGGTGATACACATATTCATAATGTTGAAGCCAAAAGATGCAGAGTTGATAATGATAGTGCAACTTATTTGTGGCACTGCCGCTTAGGTCATATCGGTATAAAACGCATGAAGAAACTCCATACTGATGGACTTTTGGAGTCACTTGATTATGAATCACTTGGCACTTATGAACCGTGCCTCATGGGCAAGATGACTAAAACCCGTTCTCGGTACTATGGAGAGAGCAACAGATTTGTTGGAAATCATACATGAGATGTATGTGGTCCGATGAATGTTGAGGCTCGTGGCGGATATCGTTATTTTCTCACCTTCACAGATGATTTAAGCAGATATGGGTATATCTACTTAATGAAACATAAGTCTGAAACATTTGAAAAGTTCAAAGAATTTGAGTGAAGTTGAAAATCATCGTAATAAGAAAATTAAGTTTCTACGATCTAATCGTGGAGGTGAATATTTGAGTTACGAGTTTGGTCTACATTTGAAACAATGCGAATAGTTTCGCAACTCACGCCACCGGAACACCACAACGTAATGGTGTGTCCGAACGTCAGAATCGCACTTTACTAGATATGGTGCGATCTATGATGTCTCTTACAGATTTACCGCTATCGTTTTGGGGTTATGCTCTTGAGACGGCCGCATTCACACTGAATAGAACACCGTCAAAATCCGTTGAGACGACACCTTATGAACTATGGTTTAGCATGAAACCAAAGTTGTCGTTTCTTAAAGTTTGGGGATGCGATGCTTATGTGAAAAAGCTTCAACCTGATAAGCTCGAACCCAAATCGGAGAAATGTGTCTTCATAGGATACCCAAAGGAGACAGTTGGGTACATCTTTTATCACAGATCCGAAGGCAAGACATTTGTTGCCAAGAATGGATCCTTTCTAGAGAAGGAGTTTCTCTCGAAAGAAGTGAGTGGGAGGAAAGTAGAACTTGATGAGGTAATTGTACCTTCTCCCTTATTTGAAAGTAGTTTGTCGCAGAAACCGGTTTCTGAGACATCTACACCAAATAGTGAGGAAGTTGATGATGTTGATCATGAAACTTCAGATCAAGTTACTCTGTAACCTCGTAGATCAACGAGTAAGATCCGCACGAGTGAGTGGTACGGTAATCCTGTTCGAAGTCATGCTACTAGATCATGATGAACCTACGAACTATGAAGAAGCGATGGTGAGCCCAGATTCCATAAAATGGCTTGAGGCCATGAAATCTGAGATGGGATCCATGTATGAAAACAAAGTATGGACTTTGGTTGACTTGCCTGAGGGTCGGCAAGCAATAGAAAACAAGTGGATCTTCAAGAAGAAGATTGACGCCGACGGTAATGTAAGCTGTCTACAAAGCTCGACTTGTCGCAAAGGGTTTCGACAAGTTCAAGGGATTGACTACGATGAGACCTTCTCACCGTAGCGATGCTTAAGTCTGTCCGAATCATGTTAGCAATTGCCGATTTTATGATTATGAAATTTGGCAAATGGATGTAAAGACTGCATTCTGAATGGATTTACGGAAGAAGAGTTGTATATGATGCAACCGAAGGTTTTATCGATCCAAAGGAGCTAACAAAGTGTGCAAGCTCCGGCGATCCATTTATGGACTGGTGCAAGCATCTCGAGTTGGAATAAACGCTTTGATAGTGTGATCAAAGCATTTGGGTTCATCTGAGACTTTTAGAGAAGCCTGTATTTACACGAAAGTGAGTGGGAGCTCTATAGCATTTCTGATATTATATGTAGATGACATATTGCTAATCGGAAATGATATAGAATTTCTGGATAGCATAAAGGGATACTTGAATAAGAGTTTTTCAATGAAAGACCTCGGTGAAGCTGCATACATATTGGGCATCAAAATCTATAGAGATAGATCAAGACGCTTAATTGGACTTTCACAAAGCACATACCTTGACAAAATTTTGAAGAAGTTCAAAATGGATCAAGCAAAGAAAGGGTTCTTGCCTATGTTGCAAGGTGTGAAGTTGAGTAAGACTCAATGCCGACCAACGCAGAAGATAGAGAGCAAATGAAAGATGTTCCTATGCTTCACCATACGCTCTATCATGTATGCAATCTTGTGTACAGACACGATGTGTGCCTTGCTATAAGCTTAGCAGGAGGTACCAAAGTAATCCAGTGGATCATTGGACAGCGGTCAAGAACATCTGAAATACCGAAAAGGACTAAGGATATGTTTCTCGATATGGAGGTGACAAAGAGCTCATCGTAAAGCAGTTACGTTGATGCAAGCTTTGACACCGATCCGGACGATTCTAAGTTGCAGATCGGATACGTATTTACACTAAACGGAGGAGCTGTCGGTTGGTGCAGTTCTAAACAAAGCGTCGAAAGCAGGATCTACATGTGAAGCGGAGTATATAGCAGCTTCGGAAGCAGCTAATGAAGGAGTGCGGATGAAGGAGTTCATATCCGATCTAGGTGTCATACCTAGTGCATCGGGTCCAATGAAAATCTTCGTGACAATATGGAGCAATTGCCTTAGCGAAGGAATCCAGATTTCACAAGAGGACCAAGCACATCAAGAGACGCTTCAATTCCATCCGGATTTAGTCCGGTGGGAGACATAGAGATTTGCAAGATACATACGGATCTGAATGTAGCGCACCGTCGACTAAGCCTCTTCCACGAGCAAAACATGATCAACACCAAGACTCCATGGGTGTTAGAATCATTACTATGTAATCTAGATTATTGACTCTAGTGCAAGTGGGAGATCAAGGAAATATGCCCTAGAGGCAATAATAAAGTTATTATTTATTTCCTTATTTCATGATAAATGTTTATCATTCATGCTAGAATTGTATTAACCGGAAACATAATACATGTGTGAATGCATAGACAAACAGAGTGTCACTAGTATGCCTCTACTAGACTAGCTTGTTAATCAAAGATGGTTATGTTTCCTAACCATGAACAATGGGTTGTTATTTGATTAGCAAGGTCACATCATTAGTTGAATGATCGATTGACATGACCCATTCCATTAGCTTAGCACACGATCGCTTAGTATGTTGCTACTGCTTTTATCCATGACTTATACATGTTCCTATAACTATGAGATTGTGCAACTCCGTTTACGGAGGAACACTTTGGTACTACCAAACGTCACAACGAATCGGGTGATTATAAAGGAGTACTACAGGTGTCTCCAAAGGTAGATGTTGGGTTGGCGATTTCGAGATTAGGTTTTGTCACTCCGATTGTCGGAGAGGTATCTCGGCCCTCTCGGTAATGCACATCACTTAAGCCTTGCAAGCATTACAACTAATGAGTTAGCTGTGAGATGATGTATTACTGAAGCGAGTAAAGAGACTTGCGTAACGAGATTGAACTAGGTATTGGATACCGACGATCGAATCTCGGGCAAGTAACATACCGATGACAAAGGAACAACGTGTGTTGTTATGCGGTCCGACCGATAAAGATCTTCGTAGAATATGTAGGAACCAATATGGGCATCCAGGTCCCGCTATTGGTTATTGACCGAGACGTGTCTCGGTCATGTCTACATTGTTCTCGAACCGTAGGGTCCGTGCACGCTTAAGGTTTCGATGACGGTTATATTATGAGTTTATGTAGTTTGATGTACCGAAGGAGTTCGAGTCCGGATGTGATCACGGACATGACGAGGAGTCTCGAAATGGTCGAGACATAAAGATTGATATATTGGACGGCTATATTCGGACACGGAAAGGTTCGGAAGTTTCGGAGAAAAACGAGTTGGGAGGGGTTCTGGAACCCCGGGAAGTTATGGGCCTTAGTGGGCCAAGAGGGAGAGAGAGGGCCGCACCAGGAGGTGGCGCGCCCCTGGGGAGTCCGAATAGGACAAGGAGGGGGCGGCCCCCTTCCTCTCCTCTCCTCTCCTTCCTTCCCCTTCCTCCTTCCTAGTTGGACTAGGAAAGGGAGTCCTACTCCCACTAGGAGGAGGACTCCCCCCCTTGGCGCGCCTCCTAGGGCCGGCCGCCCTCCCCTTGCTCCTTTATATACGAGGCAGGGGGCACCCTAGAACACACAAGTTGATCCTTGAGATCGTTCCTTAGCCGTGTGCGGTGCCCCCCTCCACCATAATCCATCTCGGTCATATCGTAGCGGTGCTTAGGCAAAGCCCTGCGTCGGTAGAACATCAAGATCGTCACCACGCCGTCGTGCTGACGGAACTCTCCCTCCCCGAAGCTCTACTGGATTGGAGCCCGAGGAGCGTCACCGAGCTGTACGTGTGTCAAGAACTCGGAGGCGCCGGAGTAACGGCGCTGGGATCGGTTGGATCGCAAGGAGAACGTACGACTACTTCCTCTACGTTGTGATCGCTTCCGCTTCGGTCTACGAGGGTACGTAGACAACACTCTCCCCTCTCGTTGCTATGCATCACCATGATCTTGCGTGTACGTAGGAAAATTTTGAAATTACTACGTTCCCCAACAGATCTCTCTTTGTGAAAATTGTTCAAGCGTGCGAGGCAAATTGTCGGTATTTTACTCAAAGAAGAAATGCCGCAGGCTTGAAGGGATTTAGTGCATATCAAAAAATCTTGGCAGCTATGCGGGTGATTGCATACGGCATTCCGGCTGACTATGCTAATGAGTACCTTCGCATTGGTAAAGATACCACAATTGAGTCGGTGCGTAGGTTCGCCAAAGTGATCATCCGTGTCTTTGGTCCTCAATATCTTCGGGCACCCAACGAGGATGACAAAAAAAATTGATGGCATCTAATGAGAGGAGAGGTTGGCCTGGCATGCTAGGTAGCATTGACTGTATGCATTGGAATTGAAAAAATTGCCCGAAGGCATGGGAGGGAATGTATTGTGGCAAGTCTCGTGATGCAACAATTGTGCTAGAGGCCGTAGCATCCGAGGATTTATGGATTAGACATTGCTTTTTTGGTGTGCCGGGCACTCTCAATGATATCAATGTGTTGCAACGGTTTCATTTGTTTGCTAGGCTTGCTAATGGTGATGCTCCTGCTTGCAACTACACTATCATTGGGCATGAATACACAAAGGGGTACTATCTTGCAGATGGTATATACCCTCCTTGGTGCACATTTGTCAAGAGCATCAAAAAATCCAAAACTAGAAAACAATGTGAATTTGCAAGGGTGTAAGAGGCAGCCCGAAAAGACATTAAAAGAGCATTCGGGGTTTGCAATCTAGGTTTGCCATTGTTCAAGGTCCTGCTCGTTTTTGGGACAAGCGGACCTTGAAAAGTATCATGACATGTTGTGTTATTCATCACAATATGATTCTCGAAGATGAGAGAGGCATGAACTTGGAGTTCTTCTACGACAATGTGGGTAGCCGTGTCAAACCAGCTAGAGACCCTAACCGCATTAGAGCTTTTCTTCAGACATACAAGGAGATTGAAAATGCAAACACCCACTTTCAGCTTCAGGAGGATCTCACTGAGCACCATTAGCAAAGGGTTGGACAGTAACAAAACTCATTTTTCTATTCATTTTCATTTAATTCATGTGTGATTTGTATTCGGGACAAGTTTTATATTGCATTATTTAGTTTGCTTTGGTGATTTAAATAATTATTTGTAATATGGATGATTGTTGTATTGTGCTGTGCTATTGATATTTTTTCAGAATAATTATTTGTAATGTGGATGATTGTTGTATTTGTGGTGTGCTTTTGATATTTGCAGGCCGGCGGGAGCGGCGCAAGAGCAGACCCCGCAAATCTGACCCGTAAAAGAGCATATTCCGCGGATATCCTTTTATACGGATACGTTTTGCGGGGTCTGACTCTACGGCTGACCGCGCCGGCCCGTAAAGCCGTTTTTCCGCGAACTGCAAACACGTTTTGTGGGTCGGCGTTATACGGGGTATGCTAGAGATGCTCTAACACTCCCAAGATAGATAATGAGGTTGCCTACCATCCTAAGATAGACACTGAGGGCTTCTCCAGCAAGCCGGTGACTGCTTCTTCCTTCCTTCCTCCCAAAATGAACTGACCCAAAAACTATTCTCAGGCGACTTACAAGTAGCTATTGTAAAATAAATAATTCATGTTACATTTTTAATATGAGCACTCATGTATGCTATTCCATGGAGAAAGAGAGGACATTGGTCACCCTATATCCTCTATATCTAAATAGCAGCCCTACTAACTCATTTCTCTCAACATGTAGCATGCCATCTCAGGATGCAATCACGCATATGAAAATTTCATCACATGCAAACATGCATGATAATCTTCTGTATCTAAATAGCTAGCCCCCACTAACTTATTTTTCTACATGCAAGCATGTCATCTCGGCATGCAACCATGCATAGAAAAAATCCCATCACATGCATGACAATTTTTTGCTCTATTATGCTATTTATATTTATTAGTTTGCAACTACATAATCATCAAACACAACAAGTCATGTGTATTAGTTTACAAACGGCTACTCCAGATATTCATCTTTCATACAACGAAATCTCATTAAAATATATTGCAATAATATTCTCGCGCCAACCCTGTGGTGTATCATCTAGTATACTTTTGAGTAATTTGAATATGGCACATAATCCAACAGTTTATACATAGAATTTTTGGAAAAGAGATAACCCGGCCTCTCCATCGCTGTGAACTTGTGATGTACACAAGGTTTTTCCTGCAATTGCTATATATGCTGGTGTAGTTTTCCCTGGTGTTCACCCCAACCCTGTTTGAACTTGGTGCCACATTGGCCGGACACGAGACGCCGAGGTTCTCCGCCACAACATGCTTTCGGTATTTTTTCCAGACGCGTGGGTGTGTCTTGGGCATAGAGTTTCCTGCAGCTGTGCTGGTTGTAGTTTTACCCGACGGCTGGCCGCCACCGCTGTAGTCGCGAACAAGCCACACCCACAGCACGAGGAGCCCAACGATGAGCACGGCGACGAGACAAGTGCAAGCCGCCACAACGCCGTCGTGGCCGGTGGGGAGGCCGAGCACGAAGCTCCCCATGGGGTTGACGAGGCCGCCGCCGACGGCGACGAGGCCGCGGTGGAGCAGCGCCTGGTGCACCGCAAACGGCACGCGCGGCAGGAACAGCTCCACGTGGGACAGGATCAACAGGGCCAGCGAGGCGTAGGCGTACATGGAGAGCAGCAGCGGCAGCCGCCAGGGGACGCAGGTGAAGTAGAGAGGGTCGCCGACGAGGAAGGCTGAGTAGACGACTGCGGCGTGGACCTGGTGGAGCACGGCCATGAACCAGAGCACAGAGCGTGACGCGCTTCTCCGGTCGTCCGCGGCGGCGCCATGGATGTACGTACCTACCTACGATTAGTCGATCGCTTCGAACGTACTACTCCTACTACGTACTTTTGCGCGCGCGCGGCGGTGTTGGTTTAACTGGTGCTTTGGATTGGACGTACGTGTGATCGACAAGGACACGCCTGCCTATATATGCTTCCTTTTGTGAAAATATACGATGGACTTGGATTGGCCTGTGTGCCTCGTAGGAACGATTATTTGGAACGCGTTTAGGACGACACGTTTAGGGCAAACCAGATTTTCCCCCTTCTCGAAATAGGCTTTGCCCGCTATTTTAATATACCAACGACCCGATACAGCTGTGAGTTCATCGCTGGAGCAAACAACACAATCACTTCTTTTTGCGAGAAAATTTCTGATCTATTCATCTTCAATCATGGCAGTACAACGAATACCAGAAATAATAAAAATTACATCCAGATCCATAGACCACCTAGCGACGACTACCAAGATCAAGCGAGCCAAGGCGCGCGCCGTCATCGCCCTCCATCGCCGAGTCGGGCACACCTTGTTGTAGTAGGCGTCGGGAAGTCGCGTGCTAAGGCCCGTGGGACCAGCGCACTGAACAGCAACCGCCGCAGATGAAGAATAACGAGATCAAAAAGATCCAATCCGAAGACACGCGAACGTAGACGAACAACGACGAGATCCGAGCAAATCCACCAAAGATAGATCCGCCGGAGACACACCTCCACACGCCCACCAACGGTGCTAGACGCGCCGCCGGAACGGGGACTAGGCGGGGAGACCTTTATTCCATCTTCAGGGAGCCGCCGCCGTCTCGTCTTCCTGAGCAGGATACAAACCCTAGCAAAACTGAAAGAAACGACTAAAAACGGAGCCCTCCCGCCGGCCCTTGCCGAGATCCACCGCGCCCCCATGGCCCTAGGGCCACCGGAGAGGAGGCGGATCCGCGGCGGCAACGACGGGAGGCAGAAACCCTAATTTTTAAAAGAGAAAACAAGAGAAATAATGCTAACAACGCCGGCTTAAGGAAAGCTGCAATATCCCGCAACCGCTGCGCCCTTCGGAGAATTCCACCACACTCCTATGCCACCGAATTGCCACGTACCAAGCAACACCTTCCAGAAGGACTGCGACGACGATGTTGCTGCTGCCCGGACGAGTGCTAGGATTTCTCCCAGTACATGGAGGGGAGTGGGGGAGAGGTACACCCGACGCCCTTCAAGAAGGGTGGCGGCGCCCACAAGCGTCACCGCGTCGGTGCCGGCAAGACCCGATAGAGATTTCTCCCGGCCCCTTACCAACAACCCAGGACCAACCGCTCCACCACGCCTACCGCCCACCAACATGCGCCAGCACAGTCACGAGGACATCACCATCGTCTCACCATGACAAACGTTGCGACGCCGGCCGGACCAAAACGAAGCCACTATAGACAGGGACCGGCAGTACCATAGCCACATGGGATGGGACAACCACCACCGGCTCAGGCAGTAGTAGACCGGACACGGGAACACACCAGGACAACTGCCCGGTCGGGCCCAGATCAGGCCCGCTAAGCTCCCGCCGCCGCGCTACAGCAGACGCAACATAGTAGCCACCACCCCCATCGCACGGAAGCGACCCGCCGGAATCCAAACAGGTCCACCCTGACCCAGATCGGGCCCAAAGGGCCCAGATATGGGCTTGCAGTGTGCCATCGTCCACCACCCGATCAACGCCGGAAGTCCGACCACCGAGTCATACCGCCGCCAGAGCACGACCACCCGAGTCAAGCTTCCGTGACGGGTAAAGGAAGGGGCCCGCCACCGCTGGCCTCGCAACCACACCGAGCGGACAACGGCCGGCCGCGGCAGCCGGTAGCAGTGGCGGGAGGGGGAGGGGACGGCGGAGCTCTAGGCGGCGAGGGAAGGAGGGGCCGCCCCGCTCGGGGGGGGGGGGGCAGCGACGCGGGGGGTACAGAGGCCTTGGAGCAGTTGGCTACCAAAATTGTACGCCAACCAGATTTTCTCCATCCGGGTGGATCCCATCCTCCCCGTTTTTTCCATCAATGTGATTTTGTTTTTTGAAAACTTTCAAGAATATTTATATTTTGCTATATGTCGTAAAAACGCTCTTTTATAATGGGACGAAGGGAGTAGCATGTAGTTTTGAACCGAATATATTCATACATGTTCGTGTAAAAATATCAATTTAGGACAACTTGGAACAGTGAATCTCATATATGCGGTTCACATTGTTGCGGAGTTTTTTTGCATGTGCTCATGCTATAGCCAGTTAGAAATGAAGGAAATATGCCCTAGAGGCAATAATAAAGTTATTATTTATTTCCTTATTTCATGATAAATGTTTATTATTCATGCTAGAATTGTATTAACCGGAAACATAATACATGTGTGAATATATAGACAAACAGAATGTCACTAGTATGCCTCTACTTGACTAGCTTGTTAATCAAAGATGGTTATGTTTCCTAACCATGAACAAGGAGTTGTTATTTGATTAACAAGGTCACATCATTAGTTGAATGATCTGATTGACATGACCCATTCCGTTAGCTTAGCACACGATCGCTTAGTATGTTGCTACTGCTCTTATCCATGACATATACATGTTCACGTAACTATGAGATTATGCAACTCCGTTTGCGGAGGAACACTTTGGGTGCTACCAAACGTCACAACGAATCGGGTGATTATAAAGGAGTACTACAGGTGTCTCCAAAGCAGATGTTGGGTTGGCGATTTCGAGATTAGGTTTTGTCACTCCGATAGTCGGAGAGGTATCTCTGGGCCCTCTCGGTAATGCACATCATGAAGCCTTGCAAGCACTACAACTAATGAGTTAGTTGTGAGATGATGTATTACGGAACGAGTAAAGAGACTTGCGTAACGAGATTGAACTAGGTATTGGATACCGACGATCGAATCTCGGGCAAGTAACATACCGATGACAAAGGGAACAACGATGTTGTTATGCGGTCCGACCGACAAAGATCTTCGAGAATATGTAGGAACCAATATGGGCATCCAGGTCCCGCTGTTGGTTATTGACCGTGAATAGTTCTAGGTCATGTCTACATTGTTCTCGAACCGTAGGGTCCGCACGCTTAAGGTTTCGATGGCGGTTACTATGAGTTTATGTATTTTGATGTACCGAAGGAGTTCGAGTCCCGGATGTGATCACGGACATGACGAGGAGTCTCGGAATGGTCGAGACATAAAGATTAATATATTGAAGCCTATGTTTGGAGTTGGAATGGTTCCGAGCGAAAACGGAATTTCTCGAGTACCGGAGGTTACCGGAACCCCCGGAGGTAAATGGGCCTCGATGGGCCTTAGTGGAAAGGAGAAGGGCAGCCCTAGGAGGGCGCCCCCCCTTCCCTAGTCCTACTAGGACTAGGAGAAGGGGCCGCCCCTCTCTCTCTTTCCCCCTCCAGGAATCCTAGTCCAACTAGGATTGGGGAATCCTACTCCCTGAGGGAGTAGGACTCCCAGCGCACCTCCTTAGGCCGCCGCCCCTCCCCTGGCTCCTTTATATACGGGGCAGGGGGCACCTTTGAACACACAAGTTGATCGTGAGATCGTTCCTTAGCCGCAGCGGTGCCCCCTCCACCATATTCCACCTCGGTTATACTGTCATGAAGCTTAGGCGAAGCCTGCGCCGTGAAACATCAAGATTGTCACCACGCCGTCGTCCGTGGAACTCTCCTCGACACTCGGCTGGATCGAGTACGAGGGACGCCATCGAGCTGTACGTGTGTCAAGAACTCGGGGCGTCGAGTAACGGCGCCGGATCGGTTGGATCGCGAGGAGAACGACGACTACTTCCTCTACGTTGTGATCGCCCGCCGGGTCTACAAGGGTATGTGGACAACACTCTCCCCTCTCGTTGCTATACATCACCATGATCTTGCGTGTGCGAGGAAAATTTTTGAAATTACTACGCTCCCCAACAAAGGGTATCGAGCCTAGGTTTTTTTATGGTTTGATGTTTTGCACGAGTAGAACACAAGTGAGTTGTGGGCGATACAAGTCATACTACCTACCAAAGATGTCATACTTTGGTTCAGCGGTATTGTGAGATGAAGCGGCCTGACCGACATTACGCCAGACGCTTACGCCGAGACTGGTTTCACCGCCACGAGCACTCGTTGCTTAAAGGTGACTGGTGGGTGTCTGCTCTCTCACTTTAGTTGAACTGAGTGGCTACGCCCGTCCTTGAGAAGGTTAAACGGAGTCTATTTGACGAAGTATCGTTGTGGTTTTGATGCGAGGTGAGACTGGTTCTTGCTTAAGCCCGTAGCAGCCACGTAAAATTTGCAACAACAAAGTAGAGGACGCCTAACTTGTTTTTGCAGGCATGTTGTGATGTGATATGGTCAAAACGTGATGCTATATTTTATTGTATGAGATGATCATGTTTTGTAACCGGTTATCGGCAATCGGCAGGAGCCATATGGTTGTCGCTTATTGTATGCAATGCAATCGCTCTGTAATGCTTTACTTTATCACTAAGCGGTAGCGATAGTCGAGAAGCATAAGTTTGGCGAGACGACAACGATGCTACGATGGAGATCAAGGTGTCGCGCCCGGTGACGATGGTGATCATGGTGGTGCTGCAGAGATGGAGATCATGAAGCACAAGATGATGATGACCATATCATATCACTTATATTGATTTGCATGTGATGTTTATCTTTTATGCATCTTATCTTGCTTTGATTGACGGTAGCATTATAAGATGATCTCTCACTAAATTATCAAGAAGTGTTCTCCCGAGTATGCACCGCTGCCAAAGTTCGTCGTGCCCGCACACCACGTGATGATCGGGTGTGATAAGCTCACGTCCATCTACAACGGGTGCAAGCCAGTTTTGCACACGCAGAATACTCGAGTTATACTTGACGAGCCTAGCATATGCAGATATGGCCTCGAACACGGAGACCGAAAGGTCGAGCGTGAATCATATAGTAGATATGATCAACATAAGATGTTCACCATTGAAAACTACTCCATCTCACGTGATGATCGGTTATGGTTTAGTTGATTTGTCACGTGATCACTTAGATGACTAGAGAGATGTCTATCTAAGTGGGAGTTCTTAAGTAATATGATTAATTGAACTTAAATTTATCATGAACTTAGTCCTGGTAGTATTTTGCAAATTATGTTGTAAGATCAATAGCTTGCGTTGTTGTTTTCATATGTTTATTTTGATATGTTCCTAGAGAAAATTGTGTTGAAAAATGTTAGTAGCAATGATGCGGATTTGATCCGTGATCCGAGGTTTATCCTCATTGCTGCACGTAAGAATTATGTCCTTAATGCACCGCTAGGTGATGACCTATTGCAGGAGCGATGCGCACGTTATGAACGTTTGGCTAGCTCAAGATGATGACTACTTGATAGTTTTGTGCACCATGCTTTATGGCTTAGAATCGGGACTTCAAAGATGTTTTGAACATCATGGACCATATGAGATGTTCCAGAATTGAAGTTAATATTTCAAGCAAATACCCGAGTTGAGAGATATGAAAGTCTCCAACAAGTTCTATAGCTAAAAGATGGAGGAGAATCGCTCAACTAGTGAGCATGTACTCAGATTGTGCAGGTACTTCAATCGCTTGAATCAAGTGGGAGTTAATCTTCCGGATAAGATAGTGATTGATGAATTCTCTAGTCACTATCACCAAGTTAGTAGAACTTCGTGATGAACTATAGTATGCAAGGGATGACGAAAATGATTCCCGAGCTCTTCGTGATGTTGAAATCGACGAAGGTAGAAATCAAGAAAGGACATCAAGTGTTGATGGTTGACAAGATCACTAGTTTCAAGAAAAGGGCAAAGGGAAAGAAAGGGGAACTTCAAGTAGATTGACAAGCAAGTTGTCACTCCCACGAAGAAACCCAAAGCTGAACCAAAGCACAAACCGAGTGCTTACACTCGCAAAGGAAATGGTCACCGAAGCGAATCGCCCTAAATATTTGGTGGATAAGAAGGATGGCAAAGTGAAAAAAGGTATATTTGATATACTGGTGTTTTATGTGTGCTTTACTAGTGTTTATAGCAACCCTCGGTATTTGGTACTGGTTCAGTTGCTAAGAGTAGTAACTCAAACGGAGTTGCGAATAAACAAAAACTAGTTAAGAGTGAAGTGACGATGTGTGTTGAAAGTAGTTTCAAGATTGATATAATCATCATCGCACACTCCCTATACTTTCGGGATTAGTGTTGAACCTAAATAAATGTTATTTGGTGTTTGCGCTGAGCATGAATATGATTTGATCATGTTTATTGCAATACGGTTATTCATTTAAGTAAGAGAATAAACTGTTATTCTGCTTACATGAATAAAACCTTATATGGTTACACACCCAATGAAAATGGTTCATGGGATCTCGATCGTAGTGATACACATATTCATAATATTGAAACCAAAACATGCAAAGTTAATAATGATAGTGCAACTTATTTGTGCACTTGCCGCTTAGGTCATATCGGTGTAAAGCGCATGAAGAAACTCCATCTCGATGGACTTTTGGAGTCACTTGATTATGAATCACTTGGCACTTATGAACCGTGCCTCATGGGCAAGATGACTAAAACTCCGTTCTCGGAACAATGGAACAAGCTCTTGACTTATTGGAAATAATACATACCGATGTATGCGATCCAATGAGTGTTGATGCTCGTGGCAAGTATCGTTATTTTCGACCTTCACAAGATGATTTGAGCAGATATGGGTATATCTACTTGATGAAACATAAGTCTGAAATAGTTGAAATGTTCAAAGAATTTCAGAGTGAAGTAGAAAATCATCGTGACAAGAAAATAAAGTTTCGCGATCCGATCGTGGAGATGAATATTTGAGTTATGAGTTTGGTCTTCAATTAAAACAATGTGGAATAGTTTCACAAATTCATGCCACCGAACACCACATCATAATGGTGTGTCCGAACGTCATAACCGTACTTTATTGGATATAGTACAATCTATGATGTTTCTTACCGATTTACCAATATCATTTTGGGATCATGCATTAGAGACAGCTGCATTCACGTTAAATAGGGCACCATCTAAACCGCTGAGACGACACTATATGAACTGTGGTTTAGCAAGAAACCAAAGTTGTCGTTTCTTAAAGTTTGGGGTTGCGATGCTTATGTGAAAAAGTTTCATCCCTGATAAGCTCGAACCCAAATCGAGAAGTGCGTCTTCATAGAATACCCAAAGGAAGCTGTTGGGTACACCTTCTATCACAGATCCGAAGGCAAAACATTCGTTGTTAATAAATGGATCCTTTCTAGAGAAGGAGTTTCTCTCGAAAGAAGTGAGTGGGAGGAAAGTAGAACTTGATGAGGTAATTGTACCTTCTCCCTTATTGAAAGTAGTTCATCACGAAATCTGTTCTCGTGACTACTACACCAATTAGTGAGGAAGCTAATGATGATGATCATGTAACTTCAGATCAAGTTACTACCGAATCTCGAGGTAAACCAGAGTGAGATCCGCACCAAAGTGGTACGGTAATCCTGTTCGGAAGTCATGTAACTAGACCATGATGAACCTACGAACTATGAGGAAGCGATGATGAGCCCAGATTCGCGAAATGGCTTGAGGCCATGAAATCTGAGATGAGATCCATGTATGAGAACAAAGTGTGGACTTTGGTGGCGTTGCTCGATGATCGGCAAGCCATAGAAAATAAATGGATCTTCAAGAGGAAGACGGACGACGATAGTAGTGTTACTATCTACAAAGCTCGACTTGTCGCAAAAAGGTTTTTGACAAAGTTCAAGGTGTTGACTACAATGAGTTTTTCTCAATCAGTAGCGATGCTTAAGTCTGTCCGAATCATGTTAGCAATTGCCACAATTTATGAAATTTGGCAAATGGATGTAAAACTGCATTCTGAATGGGTTTTAGGAGGAAGAGTTGTATATGATGCAACCGAAGGTTTTATCGATCCAAAGGAGCTAACGAAGTGTGCAAGCTCCAATGATCCATCTATGGACTGGTGCAAGCATCTCGGAGTTGGAATATACGCTTTGATGAGTTGATCAAAGCATATAGTTTTATAGACTTACGGTGAAGCCTGATTTACTAAAAGTGAGTGGGAGCACTACAGCATTTCGATAAGTATATGTGAATGACATATTGTAGATCGGAAATAATGTAGAATTATTCGCAAAGCATAAAAGAAGTGTTTTGAAAGGAGTTTTTCAAAGAAAGACCTCGGTAAAGCTACTTATATATTGAGCATCAAGATCTATAGAGATAGATCAAGATGCTTGATAAGTTTTTTCAATGAGTACATACCTTGACAAGATTTTGAAGTAGTTCAAAATGAAACAGATCAAAGAAAGAGTTCTTGCTCGTGTTACAAGGTGTGAAATTGAGTAAGACTCAAAACCCGACCACAGCAGAAGATAGAAAGAGAATGAAAGTCATTCACTATGCCTTGGCCATAGTTTCTATAAAGTATGCCATGTTGTGTACTGATCTATTGTATACCCCTGACCGAAGTTTCGCAAGGAATACAATAGTGATCTAGGAGTAGATCATGGACAGCGGTCAAAATTATCCTTAGTGGAATAAGGATATGTTTCTCGATTATGGAAGTGACAAAAGGTTCGTCAGTAAAGGGTTACGCCGATGCAAGTTTTGACACCGATCCGATGACTCTAAAGTCTCGATCTAGATACATATTGAAAATGGGAGCAATTAGCTAGAGTAGCCGTGCGAGCATTGTAGACATAGAAAAATTGCAAAATACATAACGGATCCGAATGTGAAAGACCCGTTGACTAAGACTCTCTCACAAGCAAAACATGATCACACCTTAGTACTCTTTGGGTGTTAATCACATAGCGATGTGAACTAGATTACTGAATCTAGTAAACCCTTTGGGTGTTGGTCACATGACGATGTGAACTATGGGTGTTAATCACATGATGATGTGAACTATCGATGTTAATCACATGGTGATGTGATCTAGATTATTGACTCTAGTGCAAGTGGGAGATCAAGGAAATATGCCCTAGAGGCAATAATAAAGTTATTATTTATTTCCTTATTTCATGATAAATGTTTATTATTCATGCTAGAATTGTATTAACCGGAAACATAATACATGTGTGAATATATAGACAAATGTAATGTCACTAGTATGCCTCTATTTGACTAGCTTGTTAATCAAAGATGGTTATGTTTCCTAACCATGAACAAGGAGTTGTTATTTGATTAACAAGGTCACATCATTAGTTGAATGATCTCGATTGACATGACCCATTCCGTTAGCTTAGCACACGATCGCTTAGTATGTTGCTCTTGCTCTTATCCATGACATATACATGTTCTGTAACTATGAGATTATGCAACTCCGCTTGCGGAGGAACACTTTGGTGCTACCAAACGTCACAACGAATCGGGTGATTATAAAGGAGTACTACAGGTGTCTCCAAAGATGATGTTGGGTTGGCGATTTCGAGATTAGGTTTTGTCACTCCGATAGTCGGAGAGGTATCTCTGGGCCCTCTCGGTAATGCACATCATGAAGCCTTGCAAGCACTACAACTAATGAGTTAGTTGTGAGATGATGTATTACGGAACGAGTAAAGAGACTTGCCGTAACGAGATTGAACTAGGTATTGATACCGACGATCGAATCTCGGGCAAGTAACATACCGATGACAAAGGGAACAACGATGTTGTTATGCGGTCGACCGACAAAGATCTTCAGAGAATATGTAGGAACCAATATGGGCATCCAGGTCCCGCTGTTGGTTATTGACCGTGAATAGTTCTAGGTCATGTCTACATTGTTCTCGAACCGTAGGGTCCGCACGCTTAAGGTTTCGGCGATGTTATTATGAGTTTATGTATTTTGATGTACCAAGGAGTTCGAGTCCCGGATGTGATCACGGACATGACGAGGAGTCTCGGAATGGTCGAGACATAAAGATTAATATATTGAAGCCTATGTTTGGAGTTCGGAATGGTTCCGAGCGAAAACGGAATTTACGGAGTACCGGAGGTTACGGAACCCCCGGAGGTAAATGGGCCTCGATGGGCCTTAGTGGAAAGGAGAAGGGCAGCCCTAGGAGGGCGCGCCCCCCTTCCCTAGTCCTACTAGGACTAGGAGAAGGGGCCGCCCTCTCTCTCTTTCCCTCCGGAATCCTAGTCCAACTAGGATTGGGGAATCCTACTCCCGAGGGAGTAGGACTCCCAGGCGCACCTCCCCAGGCCGCGGCCCCTCCCCGGCTCCTTTATATACGGGGCAGGGGGCACCTTGAACACACAAGTTGATCGTGAGATCGTTCCTTAGCCGTGCGGTGCCCCCTCCACCATATTCCACCTCGGTTATACCGTCGCAAGCTTAGGCGAAGCCTCGCGCGGTGAAACATCAAGATTGTCACCACGCCGTCAGGCCGACGGAACTCTCCTCGACACTCGGCTGGATCGAGTACGAGGGACGCCATCGAGCTGTACGTGTGTCAAGAACTCGGGCGCCGGAGTAACGGCGCGGGATCGGTTGGATCGCGAGGAGAACGTACGACTACTTCCTCTACGTTGTGATCGCTTCCGCTTCGGGTCTACAAGGGTATGTGGACAACACTCTCCCCTCTCGTTGCTATACATCACCATGATCTTGCGTGTGCGTAGGAAAATTTTTGAAATTACTACGTTCCCCAACAAGAAATCCATGTTTTTTTCAACAAGAATTGCAACCTTTTGTCACAAGGACAAGCACAGCACAACAATGACCAACTGAGATTCGGTCAGTTGAGCCTCTGGACGCGCAAGATGCGCGCGTCCTCCTCGCGCACAGACACGAGCAGGACGAACGCCTCCTCGTCCCCCTTGTTTAGAGAGAGGTTTAGGGAGAAAGCACACCACACTGATTCATTCATCGGCAGGGGTATATGTACAGTTACAAGGCCACTGCCTGAGGGAGATCATGGGGTGCCACACTACCATCGACGTGCGCCACGATCTGGCTACACGGACTAGAGCATGATACAGAGAGCGTACACATCGGCTTACTATACAGTCTAACACCCCCCCCCCCAGTCGTGACGTCGGCGGCAGCGACGCAAAGACCGGACCGGAAACCAGAGAAGACATCCGATGGCAATCCTTTGGTCATAATGTCCGCGAGCTGCTGGTGCGTGGGGACGTGAAGAACTCTGAACTCGCCAAGAGCCACACGCTCGCGCACGAAGTGGATGTCCAGCTCCACATGCTTGGTGCGGCGATGGTGGACGGGGTTGGCCGAGAGGTACACCGCGGACACATTGTCGCAGTAGACGAGCATCGCCTTGTGCACCGGTGTGAAGAGCTCGCCAAGGAGTTGTCGAAGCCAGACGCACTCCGCCACAGCATTGGCAACGCCACGGTACTCCGCCTCGGTGCTGGAGCGCGAGACAGTGGCCTGGCGCTTGGACGACCAGGACACCAAGGCGTCGCCGAGGTAGACGCAGAACCCGGAGGTGGAGCAGCGTGTGTCGGGGTAGCCGGCCCAATCTGCGTCGGTGAAGGCGCGGAGGTCCAAGACAGACGAGGCGCGGAGGTGGAGCCCCAGATGATGAGTGCCGCGGACGTAGCGGAGCACACGCTTGATCAGTGCAAGATGACTCTCACGCGGATCATGCATATGCAAGCATATCTGCTGGACGGCGTAGGAGATCTCTGGTCGCGTGATGGTGAGGTACTGGAGCGCGCCGGCGATGCTGCGGTAGGCGGACGCGTCCTCAACGCGCGGGCCATCGGCAGCGGGAAGTTTGCTCTTGGTGTCGATCGGCGTCGGAGACGGACGACACGTGTCCATGCCAGCACGATCCAGGACCTCCTCGGCGTACTGGCGCTGACAGAGGAAGAAACCAGCAGGCGTCCGCGTGACCTGGATACCGAGGAAGAAATGGAGAGGACCAAGATCCTTCATCGTGAACTCGTGGGTGAGGCTGGCGATGATGCGGTGAAGGGCTGCCGGAGTCGACGCGGTGAGCACGATATCATCTACGTAAAGTAGAAGAAGAGCCGTGTCCGCGCCGTGTCGAAGCGTGAACAGGGAGGAGCCGGAGCGGGTGGCGGTGAAGCCAATCGTCTTGAGGTAGCCGGCGGAGCGTAGAAACCACGCCCTGGGCGCCTGCTTCAAGCCGTACAACGACTTGGAGAGGCGACAGACGTGATGCGGGTGCTCGGGGTCGACGAAGCCGGCGGGTTGGAGACAATAGACCTCTTCCTCCAGGTGCCCATGCAAGAACGCATTGGAGACGTCGAGCTGGTGAACTGGCCAGCCGCACGACACAGCCAATGTCAGCACCGTGCGAATCGTAGCAGGTTTGACGACGGGCGAGAAGGTCTCTCCATAGTCGACGCCGGCGCGTTGATGAAAGCCTCGAACGACCCAGCGCGCCTTCTAGCGGGCCAGGGAGCCATCGGCGTTGAGTTTGTGCTTGAAAATCCACTTGCCGGTGATGAGGTTGGCGTGGGCAGGACGCGGCACCAGCTCCCATGTCCTGTTGCGGACGAGCGCGTCGTACTCGTCGCGCATGGCGGCGAGCCACTGTGGATCGCGAACCGCAGCACGGACGGAAGCGGGAACCGGAGAGATCGTCAGCGACGCAACGGCGGTGGAGGCGTCATAGTACCGAGGATTGGGCCGGAAAATGCCACGCTGAGCGCGCGTCACCATCTGTCGTGGGGCAGTCGGTGGAGACGAAGCAGCGACTGGCGGTGAAGAGCAGGGCGAGCTGATGGATGAGGTGGAGTTGTCGACAGAAGAACCCACCGCTGTGGGAGCGCAGGTCGAGGGCGCGCTCGAGGCCGAGCTCCCCGCCGCCGATCCACTGGCCGAGGTGGTCGATGAAGAGCGGACCGGCGCGGTTGATCGCGAGCGGGGCGTACTGGGCGCGCGGGTGGACGAGGCGTCCAGTGATGATCGCGTCGCCGTAGTGGAAGTAGGCGGTGGCGTAGGCACTTCAGGCCTCCCGACGTTGATCGGGACCTGCAAAACTGGCGGCGAGCTTGCAGGAGGTGGCAGCGGAGTGGTGTCATCGTGTGAGGCTCTGGCAAAGGGAAACACCGTCTCATGAAACACCACATGCCGGGAAGTGAAGACGCGCCGTGTAACGGGATCAAAGCACCGTAGCCGCGAATCCGGAGGATACCCAAGAAACACACAGGCCGTGGAGCGGTGATCAAGCTTATGGCGGGTGGTGGCGGTGAGATTCGGGTAGCACAAGCATCCGAAGACACGGAGAAGTGTGTAGTCAGGTGCCACGCCGAGCAAAAGCTCATGGGGTGAGCGTGGTGAGCTGGAACGGCATGGTCGACGGTTCAGAAGATAGGTGGAAGCGTTGAGTGCCTCGGCCCAGAAGCGGGCGGGCATGGAGGAATGAATAAGCAGGGCACGAACGCCGTCATTGAGCGTTCGGAGGACACGCTCAGCCTTGCCGTTCTGTTGGCTAGTGTATGGATAGGTGAGGCGAAGTGCCGTGGCGAGCAAGAAGCGAGCGCACCCCAGCATTATCAAACTCGCGCCCATTATCAGTTTGTAAAGCAAAAATGGGCAACTGAAATTGCGTCTGAACATAAGCAAACAACTCGACAAGAATCTGCAGGATTTCAGACTTATGCTTGAGAGGAAAGGTCCAGACGTAATGCGTGTAATCATCTAGGATAACCAAGTAATACTGATAGCCAGATATGCTTACAATAGGTGAAGTCCATACATCAAGATGCAAGAGTTGAAAAGGAAACATGCTATGACTGCTAGATGACTCAAACGGGAGACGGATGTGCTTGCCAACGCGACATGCATGACATACATGCGGCGTGGACTTGGTGAACTCAAGGGGAAGAGCTGCTGACGACGCGCGCCCGGGGTGCCCAAGTCGCTGGTGCCAGAGATCGATCGTGACAGCGCCAACAAACCACCGTGAGGAGGAAGACGAGGGACGGCCCACAGGGTAGAGATCACCGCCGGAGTTACATCGGAGGATCACCGCCTTGGTTCGAAGGTCCTTGACAGAGAAGCCAAAGATGTCAAATTCTACAGAAACGGGATTGTCACGACATAGTTGACGGACGGAAATAAGGTTCTTAACGAGAGATGGACAAACTAGAACATTGCGGAGTGGGAGAGGTGAGGTGCCGGCAATGAGAGAGCCAGTGCCAATATGGGTGATTGGCAGGCACTCACCACTACCGACGATGACGCGGGAGTCAGAGGTATAAGGGTGGGCAGAAAGGAGATTACCAGGCAAGGATGACATGTGTGACGCGGCCCCAGAGTCGAGGTACCATTCCTGGGAGGTGCCGGAAGACGACGGCCCGGCGGTGGCGCTGTGAAGCGCGGCCTGCAGAGAGGCCATGTCCTGTGCAGAGCCGGCGAGACGACGAAGCTCGCCCGGGTGCCCGTGAGCGCAGGGCGGACCATAGCTGTGGAGCGCGCCGAGCGCTTATAGTTCGGCGGAGCGCCGAGCGCCAGAGCGTGACGGAGAAGGCATGGGCATGTCGGTGCAGCCATCATAGCCTGCTGATGGGGCGTGCCAGGCCGCAACCCGAGGACACCAGAGCCGGGGGCGCGCCAGGCCATTGGCCAGGCCTGGACGAGACCAGTCCAGGAATTGGTCCCGGGCGCTGGAGCGGGCATGGTCGGCGGCCGTGGTGAAGAGGAGGCCGGCGAGGAGGACTGGCCGTTGCTGCGTCCGTGGCAGCGTCCGCGTCCGCGCCCACGCGTGGCGTCGGTGACCGGAGTGGGCGGCTGCTGCGGGGCGGGTGCTGGCGGGGCGGTGCCGCGCCCGGGGATCATGGCGTGGGCAGACTGTAGGTGCGCCGTTTTTTCGGCACGGTGCTCTTCGAGAAGAAGAAAAGAGTGAACCTAAAGGAATGAGGGCAGCGGAACCTGGGACGTGATATGAGGAATCAAGGCGTGGAACTGGCGGTTGAGCCCTCGAAGCAGGTGGAAGACTTGGCGCGTCTCCATCACGCCCTGGCCAAGATCACGTAGCTGATCGGTGAACGCCTTGAGGCGTGTGCAGTACTGCATGACGGTGAGGTCGCCCTGGACGAGCGCGCGGTACTCGGCGTCGATGTAGACCGCGCGGGCAAGCTGGTTGTCGCGGAAAATGCCGTCGACGGCGGCCCAGACCGCGAGCGCGGTGTCGTCGGGCTGCATGACGGCGTCGAGGAGCTCCGGCGAGATGGTGGTGTAGAGCCAGTGCACCACGACGTGGTCAGCCGTCAGCCACTCCGGGTTGTCGAGGCGAGAAACCGCCTCGGGGTCGACGTGATCACGAAGGCCGAACATGCCGATGACGGTGTCGAAGTGACGGCGCCACTGCGAGTAGTTGCCGGCGAGGAGGTCCAGCATGACAGGAACATGGCGACGGATGTCCACCGTCTGGAGGATCGACGAAGGGAAGGTAGGCGCCGGGGCGACAACTGGAGCCACACGGGCCGCGGGAAGTGCGGGCGCCAGTGGGGCAGGAAGTGCAGGCGCCGGTGTGGGCGCTGAAGTAGTCGGCGCAGCCGGGACGGTGTCACCACCAGTAGCAGGAGGCGCGTTGGCGAGGGGAACGGCGTGGAGCGGATCGGCGTCGCCGACGGGCGCCATGGGAGCGGAAGCGGGATCGATGTCCTGCGCAAATGGGTACCATCGACGTGCGCTGATCTGGCTACACGAACTAGAGCATGAGTCTATACAGAGAGCGTACACATCGGCTTACTATACAGTCTAACACCCCTGCACGTCCACCACGTGCTCACGCGTGCCGGCGACCGTCTCGTAGCACCCCCCGCAGCCCAGCACACGCAGCGCGCCGTCCGGCTCGACGACCTCGGCCACCTCCTTCTCGGCCCCCTCCGTCACCGTCAGCCGCAGCGCCGTCGCCGACGATGTCGGGAACTCCGCACAGCGCATCACCTTGCCGCCGTGCACCGCTACCTCCTTCTCGTCGGCGAGCGCGAACACCTTCCCGCCGATCTCCACGCACTCGCGCTCCGCCATGCCCCGCTGCACGGCGTACACGGTCCCTTCGTGCGCCATTGCTAGGCGTGGCGCGCCATGCCGTCAGCTGCGGGGTGTACGGGGACGCCATGATGCTGGTGCCGGCCGGAAGATCAAGGTAGATCGGAGCAAAAGAAATGCAGAGTGGCCTGATCGATCGCGTGCCTTGTTGCGAGCGCCGACGCGTCTTCATCTATACCCAGCAGGCAGCAGAGCTTGGGCGGGAGGGCATCGAGGGCATCGAGCTCGTGTAGGTCTCGACGTCAACTGGTCCGACTCCGACTCCGCAGCTAGTCAAGGAATGTCCATGCAAAAAAGAACGGAAACACTAACGTCCACACGTGTGGGCGTTACCCAACTCGCCCACACGCCTCGATCGTCGTCCAGTGCCTTTTGCACGAATCTTGGCACAAAAATGTTGATTTTGTGCGCCACGTAGGACGGGGCTAGTGTGTGGGCGTTGAAGAGTTTGCCCACACGCTAGCACCACGCTGTTTGCCAGCTGCGCTGTGTGGGCGAACTAGTTTCTGCCCACACAGACAGCCACCTAGTTCATGCGCGTGTGGGCGAACTACTTTTCGCCCACACGACACTCCTACGTTGTGGATGGCAACTGCAATTAGACGAACGTGGCAACTAGGTAAACACACATGGCAACTGTGATTTTTTTGCTAGACGGCAACTGCAGTTGCGCGTACGTGGCAACCAGATAAACACACATGGCAACTATAGTTGGACCACACATGGCGACTAGGTAAACACACATGGCAACTACTGTTTGACCATATGTGGTAAGTAGTTACGGCAACTATGGTTGGACCACACGTGGCAACTAGGTAAACACACATGGCAACTACTGTTTGACCATATGTGGCAAATAGTTAATCACACACGACAACTACGGTTTGATTACAAGCAGCAACTACCATAAATTAGACATGGCAACTATAGTTAACCAAAACAGATAGAGTTGCCATGCTTTTACAACTACACTTGCCATCCCGGATAACTAATCTGCCAACCAGGATGGCAACTAAATCGTCACCCTGTGGTGTACCTAATGTAGTAGCGCCAGGACGTATGGGCATTTCTGCTTCGTGCCACACACGCGGGGTGGAGATGAGCAGTACTTGTTGACGTGTGGCACGAAGCAGCCGCGCCCATACGTGTAGGCAATTCTAATATCCGCCCACACACAGCCCGTGTGGGTTACCTCCTGCTCACACCACACACGGTGTGTGGGCGCATGTCGAATACACCATACGTGTGACAGTTATCGTCGTCCAAAAAGAAAAGCTAGTCAAGGAATGTTTTCTTCTTTATGGAGTACCAGATAATGTCCATATTAGTGTGATTAGGGTGTTATATTTGATAACTTTATTTGATAAGTATTTTTTGGCTTACCAAAAACATAAGTTTATTCAGAAACACTAATAATCTAACATTGATTTTTAGGCATGGCAAATTGAACGTTTTCGTGATGATTTATATTGGTGCGTGGATGACAAATTTAGTTTGCAAGCACGGTAGTTTTCTGGTAAAAATGAACTGGGCGGATTTGCCATACTCGCCAATTAATCTTGCCATCCTTGACAAATATAATTTGCCATAAAAAATGTTTGATTTGTCATGCATAAAAATGTGACGTTCGCTGGATATTCGGGTCCATTTAATTTGATGTAAGTTTTTAAGAGGAAGATCTCGTTTGGTTTAGAACAATTTTGTAGGAATTTTGAAGGATAAGAATTTTGTAAGAAACTTTTCTTTGGATCTCTTTGGTTTGTAGGAATGGATTCCTTTTCCTATGTAGGATAGGGACCAATTCTTCACATTTCAAAGAAGAAAAATTAGCCTAGACCCAATGAAAAAGTTCATATCATGTTGAAGTGACATCCCTTTTCCTATAGGAATTGAGATACATGTCATCTCACTTCTTGTGGTTTTCTCTGTGACAATCCTATTATGTGTATCACTGAAGACCGAAGAGGTGGGACAATTAGCGTGGTTTGCAGGTAAAAGTAATGAAAAAAGTTAGAAATGGGAGGGAGAAACCCAAAACATAGAGTGAGGAGGAAATGCATGGAAGGTTGGATGAAGGATGAAGACCGAGCGCGTGATAGGACCTTGTGTTATTTTTAAGTAGGAGAAAAGTAGAAGATAAGAAATTTATATGTTTATGGTTTGACCAAATTTTAGTCGCTTACGCTAGAGAGTTTACCATCAAAATGTGCCCTTACAAGAATATCTTCAAAAGAACAAGAAATTATTGGCAAGTTCTTGATGAAATCATCACCATCTTCCTTCTGCATCCATCGACGACGCGCCAATTAAGAAAACTCGTCGCCGCCTTTGAACGCAGTCTCACTGGTGCAACCTTGTTGACACCCAGAAGCTTGAAGAAGTAGCGGCTGACAAGTTATCGATGTAAACCAGAAGACACGGGCGATCAGATCTTGATGGATGCCATCCTGAAAATGTTGGCACCGAAGAAGACCGGGAGATAACCCAACTCCGACCAGACGGAGGTGGGGGCACACACACCTCGTAAGTTCGCCGACAAAGCCCCATCTGGCTAGCCTCCATCGGATGGGGAAGGAACCATAGAAAACATGCCGCGGTGCCATCCCTTAGTAAGCCACCGTCGACCACCTTAACAAAACAGCGAAAAAAACTAAGGCCCACGATCTGACATTGACTGAAGCTTCACATGCCATCCATCGATGCCAAACAACATCGCCGAAATAAGGACATGATAGGATGGGAAGGACTTAACCCCACTAAAGCTAAGGCGGCCGAAGGCTCCACAGACAACCCAAGTCGTGGTTCCCTTCACCTCGTCGGTGCCAGAAAGCACCTTGAGGCTTGGGGTGCTAGCAGTGCCGGAGCCCTTGGGAGGAAACCCTAGCACCCTTTTTCTTAGCGGTGGAGGCGGTTGTGTCTTTGGCGGCCAACAATCATTTACTACAAATAAAACCTAGTGAACATAACGTGCATATTGGCTCTCTAAATGGGTTCTCTAAGCAAGTCTGGTGATAATGAGAGAATGATTTATTCATTTAGTATGTAGACTCCATCTTTTCGTTAACTAATTGGCTTATTATATGATGTTTTATGGCTTTACTAATGCGCCTATGTTTTTTTAACTCTATCATCTACTCCCTCCATTCTTAAATATAAGAGTTTTTAGAGATTTTAATATGAACTACATACGGAGTAAAATGAATGAATCTGCATTGTAAAATATGTTTATATACATCTGTATGTATATAGTCCTTGTTGAATCTCTAAAGAGCTTATTTTTTTTAGAAAAAAGGCGATAGCCCGACTTTATAAATAAAGGCACCAGGCAGAGTCACAACCATACCAAGGAACCACAATTGTACCATTTGAAGGTACGAAACTTTTACTCTCTTTTTTCCGCGGGAAGTATGCAACTGTACTAGACTGATCAGTTTTTAGTTTGCAGCTTTTTTACACAGAGTACTTGGAGTTGAGGATGGTTGGACGTTGGTAAAAATGTAACTTTGTTTTTGCGAAATTGAGAGAGTATAAAATAAAATGAAAAGCAAATGATTAGACGCAGGAGCAATTTCAAGCACGTGATGAACATTTTTTTAGAAAAGGTGGATGACCCCGGTCTCTACATCTGGACGATGCATACAGCCACTTTATTAATTATTCACATAAAACCTTACAAAGTCATACAACAGTAAGGCTAAAGCCACCGTCTAGGCAACATCTGTTGCTACTCCTATTCAGTTGATGTAGGGATGTTGATAGTTTGGGCCTAATACCAAACCGACTTCGCAGCCAAACCTAACATCTAAGACGTGAGGTCCCAACCAGGACGCCTGCCGGGTATGGGGCACCCATCAGTCCGGCGCACTCCTCAACCAGGACGCCTGTCGGGTATGAGGCCGCCGCAACCACCTACCACCAATCCATTTTCAGTGTTGTACTGCTGCATCTACCTTGCCCGGTTTAGCTGCCGTCGACGCCACCACGACGCCAGACAACGCCACCATCATGCGCTCGTCCATCATCACACGCCCACCGGTGAGACCCCGCTGCTCCATGCCGCTGAGACCCGCCGTTGTCGAGGTGCCAGATGCCACACCGCTCCTCCGACACGAAACACCACTTGTTGCCACTGGTCCCATCCCCTCCACCTGCAGTTCCTCAAGCCAAAACCCAAACGCCCCAGGCGACGCCACCAAGAAAGGTACGACACACGCAATGCCGTCGCCGCCCAATATAAGGAGATTTAGGGTTTTCACCCGGGCATGGGGTCGGGGTGGAGGGCAGGACCTCGACGGCGCCTGCAAGGAGGAGAACGGCGACCCTAGTCGTCGCCACCGCCGGGATGAACGAGTCATCCAGAGTTTCCTCCGGACCGATGTCACCTCTACCAGCCCCCGCGAATGCACCGAGGCAGACAACCGCGAGCGTAAGCCACCAAGTGCAGCAGGAGAGAGTCTGCAGCGCGGAGGAGATCCACCGGCGACTCGCCGCCCACGCGGTCAAGACGTCGTCCATCCACCCCCCGCGAATGTCGCCAGCCGAGGGCGCTATCGCCATGCCTGACGGGGCCGCCGCCCCTGGTCCAGGTCCCTCCATGAAAGCCGGAGTGACGAGATCCGACACCGAGCGGCCGACGCCATCGCCCAAGCCCGCCGTCAACCGATCCCACCGCCGCCGGGAGCCCGCACGGTGCCGGGAGTCCCACACCCATGGATCTGGGCACCCGTGCACCGCCGCGAGTCTGCCGCCTCTGGGATCCGCCACACCATTGGGAGGGCCGCATCCCGCGGATCAGGACGCCCACGCCAGCGTGAATCCAGGAACGGGAGGACGGACCCTCCGCCGCCGCCGTCGCACGCACGGGCTTTGCCCGGTGCCGACCATCGGCAGCGGCGGAGGGGGAGAAGGGCGCTGGAGGGACTAGGCGGCGGCGGCTGCGGGCGACTCGAGAGGGACGCGAGACTCTCGGTTACGTCCAGATATTATCGTAACGGAGACATTCTAAGTTGTGAGCTCAAGCACGGGATGATCATAGTCGTGTTAATATTGCTGTGCTTTGGTGCAACATATTTTGTTTTGCATTGCTTTTATGAGCAGTCCCAATAATCATATCAAATGACAACACACATAACTAATTAAGGATATACTGTAATAAACAACAAAAGTATGATTGCTACAAAAAAAAAACTGAAGACATGATTTCATTTTCGTTCGACATAGCAAGCACGTGCGACACGGAGGGCTTGTTTTTTGCTCTAACTGTGACTCTAATTGAATCGGACGTCAAACATAAGCGCATCATCAGATCTTCCGCACGCTGGCAATGCTCCCGCCATGCTCTTGGACCTTCACGAGCAGCACGAAGGCCTCCCGCTCGCCCTGCACGTCCACCACGTGCACGCGGTGCCCGCCGTCGAGGAAGCTCTCGCTGGGCAGCACGCGGAGCACTCCTCCGCCGGCGCCGTCGTCCTTGAGCACAACCTCGGCCAACGCCTCGCCGCCGCGCGTCGCCGTGAGGATCATCCCCAAGTCGTCAAACTCGACGCACTTGGAACGGCGCAGATCGGCCGCCGTCATTGCTGTCCCCTCCTCAAACTCCACGGGCATGGAGTCCTCGGCCACAGATGCCATCGTGAGGAGCTCGGGGTTGGGTGGATTGATGGAGACCCGGAGAGGCCATGGGTGCTGCGCTTATGTAGATCGAAAGACGGAGCCGGCAGGGGCGCGCCGGAGAAGTGAAATCCGACACGAGCTGGGAGTTCCGAGTTCGTGCCATGCTCGGTTTGGATTTTCGCGTCGAGGCCAGAAGAAGTTTGTATTAAGAAGAGAAATTCAACGGAATGAACAGACAGCCCTTATAGCTCAGTGGTAGAGCGTCAGTCTTGTAAACTGAAGGTCCGTAGTTCGATCCTGCGTGAGGGCACCTTTTGTGTTGTTTTCATTTTTGGGGTGCAAATTCGTGTGCATTTTTAATTTAAGCACAAATCGATTTGTGTTTGGAATGGTGCGTTGTTAGGTACAATTTCTGGCTTAGTTTGCCACCCAATTTGAGTGCTGTCAAGAAAGCCGTACATCAAGAGCATGCATGGTTGCCGCTTTCTTAGAAGCAACGCTTTGCCTTGAATTCTTCCTTGTCCGATCTTCCTAGTCAATCCGCACGATACCCGCAACATGGAAACTTGGTCAAAGAATCAAAAAGCATGCACTTTCATAAGTCAAAATGAGCGAGTGGAGATCACTTGGGAAGGTTAGGATATCACCACCATCGGCCGCACGACCCTCGTTAAGTCGGTCATTTCATCTCAAGCGGTGTTCTCCACACGCCACTAATTGTTCCGTCAAGCACTTTTGATAGCCTTAACAAGCTTGAGAGGGCCTTCCTTTGGTCCGGCTCGGACAAGATGATCGGGGCCAAGTGCAAGGTAAATTGAGAAACGGTTTTGTCGACCAAAGGAGTATGGGGGTTTAAAGAGTGCTCAACATCGACAAATTTGCTCGTGCTCTACGTCATTGATGGCTTTGGTATGAATGGAAGGAACCTCACAAGTTATGGGTGGGTCTTTTTTTTCTCGAATACGCACGAGTGTGCGTATCATCTACTAATAGAAGAAGGGGAAAGAAACCCCAAGATAATTTACAGGCATGGCTACATGACACTCACTCACGCCAGTCCACCTTACTCTACCCAGCACCTAATGCGACTATTCGCCCTGCGCCCATCCTAGAGCTGCCTCAATGTCATGGTGCATATCATCATCGCCTCGTAGCAGTCCCGCGTTCCTCCATAGCCCGTATTCGCTAGCGATTTTCCGCAACAAGTCGCGCAGACTCGGAGTCTTGCCATTGAACACAACATCGTTCTGGTGCTTCCACACCTCCCAGAGGATTAGTAAGCAAATCGCACGCCTCGGCCTTGCCTGCTTCTTGGGCAACTCATCCAGCCCACTGCGTACGTACCAACCCGAAATCGTCTCCTCCTGGCGAGGGTCAGTATGCCCCATGCCCAGCGCGGGCAGGACTCTAGTCGACACCTGTCGGGTGAATACACAATGCAGTAGAAGGTGGTTTATCGTTTCCTTGTGTTGATCACACAATGGGCATGAATCCTGGTGTGGCAATCCTCGCCTCGCCAGTCGGTTAGAGGTCCAGCACCTCTCCTTGATGGCCAGCCAGGAGAAGAACCTGCCTCTTAGCGGCGCCCGCGAGTCCCAGGAGAGTGAAGCCGTAGGTGAAACTTGAAGCCCCCAAAACTTTGCCTGATAAGCCGAGCTGGCCGAAAATTGCCCCTCCTTGCTCCAGGCCCAGGTAATAGCATCGCTGTCAGACTCATCCAGGCGGGTGGCCGTTACCGCAGGCCAAATGGACAAGAATTGCTCCAAAGTGGCCTGATCAATGGCCGGCCTCAGGTCACGCGCCCAATGATGGATCTTGGCAACCCTTGCACCGACGACGACCGCGAGTTCTTCTATTGGGGAAGCACTTCAATGATGGATCTACATAGCGTCCACAGCATACAAAGCTCAATTTCTTGGCTTGGCTCTGTCCCCCATGGATCTCATGGTTTGAAAAGTGCGGGAACCTCCAAAAGTGAAGTTTTTTGCTTGGTTGGCATTACAAAATCGGATTTGGACCGCCGACCGGTTGGAAAAACGTGGTTGGGCAAACTGTGTCCTTTGCCAACTATGCAAAAGAGAACAAGAAACGGGTGCACATCTTTTCTTCAAGTGTCGCTACACGCTTAGGCTTTGGAGATCAATCATTGAAAGGCTTGGTCTTGCTCACATGGACACCTCCAATTGGCACCTTGCGGATTCGGTCAACGAATGGTGGGATAAAAGAACCAACAATCAAAACCCCAATAGACAAGCCATGACCTCCCTCACCATGTTTATGTTTTGGACTATTTGAAACGAAAGAAATGCTCGGGTGTTCCGACACAAGTGTGCGCCGCCGCCCATTCTCCCTAACATCATCCTAGAGGAGGCCAAGCTTTGTGTTACCGCGGGTGCTAAAAAGTTAGGGCTTATTATTTTGTGTGAGTAATTGGCATGCCGTGTATATGGACTACTTGTAACACTCTAAATTCTCTTTTTATTTAATGGATGAGGCAAATCTTATGCCTCCGTTTCGAAAAAAAGAGAGCAAGTGGCTGCAAATGCCATGGCGGCGTACTTTCAGTTTAAATTCAGAAATCTAGAACTTCATTTGTTTGTGTTCATTTGAAGAATTTGAAGTTTCTGTGAAGAAGGGAAAGGGGAACAAGGAGGTGTGTAAAAATAGTGTCAGCACAATCCTCCCCTGTGCTTACTTGAAGGTCTTCTTTGCTCCTTCCCTGTGCAAATTTGAGCTCGGACCGTTATCAATCCAACATTAGCATGCCATGTTACACAAGCTTGGCGCCACTAAGATTTCGCCAAGTAGTACTAGTTACTACTCCCTCCGTCTCAAAATAAGCGAATCAATTTAATACTAGCTTTAATACAAAGTTAGTGTAAAGTTGTGTCACTTATTTTGAAACGGATGGAGTACTTCTCATGATTGCCGTTTTGCAAGCATTAACAACGTACGGAAACCTGAACAGGGTAAGACTAGGTCTCCTTTTCAAACCGGACGGAGTGATGACAAGAGAAACTTGTGTAACCAAATCAGACATCTGAACTTATCAGTGATTTTAAAGAATTGTAATTATCGATCTTTGTATTGATTAGTACGTTCACTACTAGCTCACATCAGCAGTACCGGTACAGTATAATACAGGTAACAACAGAGAAGAATGTTTTTTCCCCTAAAAAATGAATCTGTAATAAACTGTAGAAAGAATCAGGGTCTCTTTTCCCCAGAAAAGAAACATGAACAAAAGAACGGCATCGCAGGAACTCTCTCTCTATCTCTTTCTCGTCTAGCTAGTGGCCGGGTCCCTTGGGGCTGGGACCGGCAGGCAACCTCGCCATGAGCAGCTCCACCGTCTGCCTCGTCTTGTCCGCCAGCGTCACCACCTGGAAGACGCCGCCGTCGAGCAGCCCCGCCTGGTCCGCCGCCGGCGCGGGCCTCGCGGCATCAGCGACATGGGACGTCGACGTTAGAAGGACGGCGAGAGCCACCGCGAGGAGAAGGCGCGTCGTGGACGAACCCATGAGGTATCAGGTACGGCCGAGGCTGGTCCTGATCGAGACGATGATCCCGCTGTGTTTTGATCGATGAGGCAGGCAAACAAGCTTTTTCTTGTGTGTGTCTGAAGTTTGATGTGTGTGTTGTTGCAGCAGCTAGGCTGCTGCTCTGCTCTTTATATAGGCAAGTTTTCTGCAGCGCGTGCGCACCTAGTTATTGACGACTTAACGTACGGCATGCCTGAGGAATTCGTTGTTGTTGACCACGGGGGGCGTAGGAATGATCAAACTTGGGGGAGGGAACATTGACCAGGTGTGTATGGTGGCTGCAGCTTGGGCGCAACTGCAACCTGTGGAAAGTCAGTCACCATGCAAGGTCTACTTGTTGGAAAATATAATACCCGTGGAAAAGAAGAAATTCGTCCGTTCCCAAGCGGGATACTTTTATTTTTCTCTTCCATTTCTTATCTCTTACAAGTATATAGTTATTTGAAATGTTCGCAAGTCTCCGTCATTTTAAACTAATATGCTCCTAATGTACATCTTATGTGGAGATTTGAATGGTTGGATGTGGATAAAAAGATTGGCTGGAACCAGATCTGGGTAGACATCTGTTTGCCCCCATTGTACTTGTAGTTCAGCACTGGTACACGACCAAGTCTTTCTTTTTTTGAACCAATGGTAGACGACCAAGTCAATAATATAAAGGTTGTTCGTAGCTTCCTCCCGTTGCTATCGAAAGGAAATCAAATGCGTGAGTTGTTGAATTCTGCTGCTGCTCCTTGACTTCCGTTCTGCACGTTGCGACGACGTGTAGGCCGCCCTTGTTGGTTCCTCGAAGCAGTGTGTGCGACACGCCCGGGCCGTACTACTCCACTTTGTTTCGTGTTTGGGT